>JABCKO010023776.1:0-80736 GCA_018855915.1 Tephrocybe sp. NHM501043
ACCCATTCCACCACCCATTCCACCACCCATTCCACCACCCATTCCACCACCCATTCCACCACCCATTCCACCACCCACCCCACCACCGATACCTGAGCCTCCCAGTCCCATGGCCTGCATTCCCCCCATCGTATGCCCTCCCATGGGATGGCTATGGTCCGACATGCCCATCCCACCCATGGGATTCATGCGCATTGGCGAGGGAGCTTCATTGCCATAAAATTGATTCGGGGTAACTGTATTAAATGGCGCTCCGCCACCTGAATGCCCTCCAGGATATGAACGAGGCATGGGCGGCGGCCCACCGCGCACACCCATGCTCTGAGGCGTTCCGGGGTATGGGTAGTTGCTTGGAGAGCCATGATGTTGTCTGTGGTGCATCGGTGACTCGTGTGCTGAGGGTCCCATAGAATGATGGGAGTTGGGTGGCATATGGTAATCGCGGTCACCCCTAGGCGTGTGGTGTCGGGAATGGGGTTGGTGTGGCTGGTGTGGAGGTTGGTGTTGGGCCTGTTGTTGTTGTTGTTGCTGCTGCTGTTGCTGTTCCTCCGCATTTTCCGATTCTGTCTGCTTTTTCACGGCCTCTAATAGAGGCGTCGGATCGTAATATAGATCAGAGTACTTGTCTGTCAGAAACCTGTTTTCTTCGATTTTCAACTTGTTCTCCATGGTGTTGAAGGCTTTACATACTGTTGTGTTCCAACGTCCCATTGCGGGCCTCTCTCGGCTCGCGCGGTCATCAATAAAGAATTCCATTCTGAAGCACTTTCCTGTCGGCAGAAAATAAGCGTCTTGGTGACCGAAAATAGAGATGGACCTACTATAGCCTGAGCCACTTCGGGACTTGGCTGGTATATATCTGCTCTAATATTCTTTATTCGAGCGAGGTCCTTGATCTCTGCCCCGAGCTTTGCTCCGACACGCTGAGCATTATGTCGAGGGACCTTGAGCTTGATGACCTTTGTTGGTCTGCCTGGAGCCATGCCAGTGGTCAGGGAGAAGAGTTGGCAGCACGTGCCATTTCAAACAGACGCGGTCACTGAGGTTGAGTTGCTGCGCGTTTTTTCCCACCCACCCTCGCTGTTTCACTCTCTTATGGCTCGTGGTGGGACACCTCTAGGCTTCGGCGCTCCATCTTTAGAGGCCTCTAACCAGGCCCAAATTGACGACCTGGTGCAGAGAAATCGGACGCTGGATCACACTAACAAGAAACTCGTGGAACAAATCAATTTCGAGAAGTCAAAGGCTGGCGATACTATCACTGAAATTCAACAGCAATGGGCTGCCGAACAAGTCGATTGGCTCCAGGGTCGTGGTGTACTTCAGTCTTGTCACCGCATTGTCCAGCTTCGGAACGTGATGCAAATTGAAGAGGAGCGCCAGAACGTTCTAAAGGCGCGGGAGGTTGCCCATAAGGAAAGGTTCCTGCGTATGCAACGAGAATTCGACATCACGATACTGAAAGTGAAGGAGGCGGAGCTCATGGACAGGATTCAAGAGTTAGAAGAAGAGCGTGAAGCGATCATCACCAACTTTGAAGCTGGCGAAAACCAACTTGATCAACGAATCGCCAACCATATTGCACAGCTACACGCCAAAGACGAAGAGCTCGCCATTTCTGAGCAAGAGAAGGAGAATTTACAGGTATTACTACTTCTAAAGAGTTATATAGATCGCTCAATATACTCTTCTGTACTAGGACAAGCTTGCAGAATTGAACGAAAGCTGCGCTCGCCTCCAAGCTACTGGGGAGAAACTGACGGGTAAACTCGAGCGTGTCACACTTCAACGCGACGGCGCTGTCACCACCCGCGATGAGCTCAAGAATGCCAACGAGGAACTGACACGTTCTAAGACTGAATTGCTTCGCCAGATCGAAAAGTGGCAAACTTTGGAGACGAAGGGTGGGGCAGAGGCAGAGGCAGAAAGAAAGAAACGTGTGGAGCTCGACGTCAAGGTCCGGGAACTGCAATCAGAACTGGAGTCAACAAAAGAGCAACACGAGAAACTGCTACGCAAGGAGACTCGGAAGGTTGAGAAACTCAAAGAAGCCAATGAATCACTGCAGGTACTTGTATGCCAGTCTATGTTGTACTTGTATTCAAACTTGATATTTAGGTTGCTTCCGAGAAGCACGAGGAGGAAAGCGAAACTGTCAATTCACGGCTCGCAAAGGCTGAGCGAAGGATAGAGAAGCTCAAGGCAGCCCTAGAGGCTGAGCGGGCTCGTGTTCGTTCTCCATCTCCTCAGTCTCCTCCACAGGTGCGTTTTATACTCGATCTACACACTTTTTCAACTAAATAAGTTGACTACTTTTCACCACAGTTTATTGAGGATGATCCTGTGCCGCAGCCATCGCCGCCACGAGAACCTTCACCTAAACCCAAGCCTCGTTCTCGGCGCACCCAAAACAAACCCCCATCCCAAGTGCACACGGTAGAGGCCACAAATGCAGAGGCAGGACCTTCAGGCACGAACAATGATGCTGCGAAGAAGAGGAAACGTAGGGTGGCCGAAAGCGACGTGGAGGAAATACCACAACCCAAATCGAAAGAAGCGCTAATTCACGACAGTGATATCGAGGAAGTATCTCGGAAGCCTAAATCAAACAACAAGGGCAAGACTAAAGCTACAGAGAGGTCGGACGGTGAGGTGGAGATAGCTCCTTTACAAGTGCCACCCAATACTCGTCGTAAACATAAACGGAAAGAAGCTGATGCTGGCGACGACGGACAACCCAAAGATAATGTGGACGAGGTTGACACCAGACCCTCGACGGAGAAAAAACGACCACCAGAGGAAGCTCCCAAGACGCAACGAAAGCCACCTTCCCGTATGGGGAGCGCGAGTGTACAGCTTCAACGCGACGGGGAAACATCTGATGCAGAGAAGGAACCAGCGAAGAAAAAGCGGCGGAAAATCAACATTTTCCCGGCGTCGGCTGAGCCGTTCAGTTTCGAAGCCATCGTAAGCCCACCTTCTGGCCCACCTTCTGGCATTTGTCTTCCAATAAGTAATAGATTATATCCATTACAGGGCGGAGGCAACTCAGGCTTGAATATCCCGACGAGTTTGTCGCCTCTCAAGGAACCAGAAAAGGTACCCAACAGATCTACATCTGGCAGTGTGTTAGGGTACTTTGGCTCAGCGCTGAAGGCCAGTTTCCGACGATAAGTCTTGACACTGATGTTTATGTATTATATTTTCGTGAAACAATCTCATAAAAGCACATTATGCAAGTCATTCACAAACCAAACATTAAAACTAGCACATGAAGTTTCTCTTCCATGAACCCGCCTAAGCTTCTTCCTTCGTAGCCTCGATTGGAGCCTTCTCATCAGGCGTGTGTGCCCCGTCCTCGATTAATCCAAGGCGACGGTAAATGTCTTCTTGTCTTCGTTGATCAGCAGCAGCCAATCCGGTGGAGCTACCGAAAACTTCGTCCATTTCTTCCAGTGTCAATCCTGAGGAGAAAATCAGTCAATTGAAAAGATATGCCGAGGGTTGCACGATTTGACCTTTTGTCTCAGGAACCTGAAGTAATCGTCAACACCAAAGAAATTAAGCGATACCAAAAATTACTCACGAGGAACATGACAAAAAGTCCACCAAGGAGGGAAAAAGCCTTTCGTACACGTGAGCAAGTTTTCGGGAATGAGATAGGCTTATGGCTCACCCCAAAGAATACAAAAGTTCCGAAGCCTAGATGGTCCATCATGGTGGGTGTGACCTGACCAACTGTTTACAGGCGGTCAGAGTTTTCGTCTTCACGTTCACATGTCCACTGACCAATGAAGTTGTTCATCTAAAAACAAAAAGTCAACTCAGACTCTGCTTCCCCCAAAAAAATTAGTGGCGTACCCAGTTGGAAGATGCTGCAATGGACAGTCCTTTGCCACGAACGCTCAAAGGCCAGATCTACAACACTGGTGCTTAACTATCACAACTCTCTTTTTAAGAAACTTTACAATACCTCAGCGACCAAAATCCAGGCGCATGGTCCTTTTATGTCAGGTCAGCAAATCACTGTTAGATTTTTGTTTTGTGAGATATTTCGTACCCCAGCTGTATCCAAATCCTGAATCCAAGTCAGTGATGTGCAACTTGAAATAACTAAGCCTGCCCACCGATAGCAAAGACCCAAACGAACGCACATGCAACCCAACCAGCGGCTAAATGTTTTTCATCAGTGTTGAATCTTGGAAATAGAAGATGAGTCCTGACCAACGTGGCTAAAATGCGGTGATGGAATGTCAAGTGAACAGTTCGGTAGTAGCATATATCCAATCATACCTCGCCCAAGAGTTGTGATAGAGGCCGGTCAGGACGGCGACAATAAGATGGCAACTGTGGGTAAGTTGTTTTTTTCAGATGGGTTCTTTGGTGTCAAGGATGAATGTCACTCACGCTGCCATTAAAAAGGCACCTGAAACCAACACCGGTTTGCGACCTAGTTGATCGACCCACAATACTGCGGGGATTGTTGCCAAAAACATGCTATCAAAGCCGGTTAATAGAAGAAAATAACAGATAAGGATGTTCCATACGCAATGCCCACTACGCCCGTCGCCAAAAGGGAAATCGAATTACCCGTCAGGCCCAAACTTTGGAAGATGCTTGGAGCGTAGTACAAGATGGCGTTGACACCAGCTATTATAGTATAAGTAGCCATTGCCACTGAAAATATGAATTGGCTCACTCCATTGCTGGAAAAACATCGTCCTACAACTTATTAGTTCATTATATTACAACAGAAAGAAGTCAACGCACAAAGATCCCACAGCGACTCGGAAGAGAAGGTCTTTTAACCTTGTCAGACTTCCGTAGTCTAGGAGACAATCGAGCACTTACTTCGGTTGGTCAACAGGCTCAAGTAATCGAAAAAGCCAAGTTTGAAATTAGAAGCAAAGCTTCCATCTTGATATTGTGGGAACTTCGCCTCGGATGTTTCTTTTTCGAAAATGTATTGTGCACGAATCTCCCTGAAGTTGAAGTCTTAGTGAGGCTGAGATACACTCCATAGGCAAGAAACCTCACAAAAATTCGATTTGGACGAGGTCCGAGTCAGGAGGGAGGTTTCGAGCACGGCTGAGAACGGCCAGAGCTTCGTCATCACGTCCTTGGTTTACCAGCCATCTGCACATTGAAACAGTTTCGGCCACCAGCACCACCTATAAGAGCGAGCGCATTGCACACACCTGGGAGAGAATGGCATGAACAAAATTCCTACTCCGAGAATAATAGCCGGGACAAGCTGGAGAGCAAGAGGCAAACGCCACGCCGCTTCCTTTTGGTTGATCCCAGTTCCACCGATATAGTTCGTTCCTGGCAGTCTCTCTTAAGTCCATGTAATCCACTGTATATGAGCAAATTTAATTACCATAGTCAATCCAGAAGGATATCATGATACCAAATGTGATCGCCAACTGTTGAAGCGCAACGAGACTTCCACGAACCTCAGGCGGCGCAATCTCTGCGTTGTACAGTGGGACAGCCATGCTTAATGAACCTACACCGAGACCAGTAATAAAACGACCTTGACACGAGATTTTGTCAGGGCCGAAATTTCAGACTTTCGAGGACTGCACTGCGTACCTCCGTAGATGGATGAAGGCGTCATGGCAGCTGTCTGGACGATGACACCGACACAAAATACGATGACAGCTGAGGGAATCTTCCGATGAGTGATTGTCACAGTTGACCTTTACAGATTGCTTCACCAAGAACGATAGTATACTTTCTAGACAACTTGTCGGCCAAGTAACCTGGAATGAGCCCTCGTCAGTCCCTTGGTTCTAATTTTGGATTTTTCACTACCTGTTATGAGAACACCAGCCCAGGCGCCGAGTTCGAGGATGGCGACAAGCCACCCTTTCGTGTCAGACTTATGGACTGCCGAGGCCATACGTTGATCGAACGACTGCATGCTGTGGAAATATTCTCCTGTAAATCATAGAATGCAGAATATTGCGAGACTTGAACATACGCAAGGACTCCCGAAAACACGCCCTAAAACGCTTCGTAAGTCTCAATGTCCAGTCAGGTCTGCGTAATACCCACCTGATTATAACCTATAACAAAGGATCGGCAACATTGTCAAGGGTATAGTAGACAAATCTGCTGAGACGTACCATATAGTCTAGAATAACGATGTCAGTGCTGAATTACAAACTACATCAACAAGGACGAAACATACAGGCCACCAAGTGAAGCGAAGACGGCAATTGCAAAAATTCTGCGGTTATGCACCAAGCCCGCCTATGATACCAGTAAAGTTCGTCAGATATGGAAGCCTTGAGTCATAAAATGCTTGAAAGTCGCACCCATCCTGATTTTCCTGCAAGAGTTTTCCGACGCGATGCCGTTAATTGGTTGCCTCCGAGATCAACGCCTCCTGTCATATTGGTTCTTGGATAATGGCTCGATATCCAAGGTTACAAGTTAAGGTCCAACTTGGGGGGTCTGAGAATTGGTCGGTGGTTGATAGGCTTTATAGAAAAAGAAACATAGGAGCGTCGTTGTCATGTGTGCAAAATTGTTTTAGCGAGTCTTGAATGGGGACCAAGAAGCTTGCAGGACAGCGGACGGCCCGACTTTTTAGTGGTGGTATTGATGTGGGGAGAGTACATACTCTAAGTCCATGTGCTTCGAAGGAGATCTCTTGGCTGAGGCACAATGAAATTACCAAATGGAGACTAATAATTATAGTGAAAGAGACATACATATGTCGGCTCAAAGATTCTCAGGTTAGGGGCATACGATGGACTTACCACAAGATGATGGTATTGGTTATGTAGGACCACAGGAATATTCGAGGCTGGCCAGTGATGATTGGTATGGATGACGCGCCGCAGGGGGGACAACCATCCTATTAGGCTTGAAAACTCCAAGGCGAGCTGGAAACCCCTCATTGATGTTCGGGAAGTGCGTGGGTAAAGGAACAATAACTAACAAAATATCATTCGAAGTAGGGATACAATATTGCTATGAGGGTACCAAGTGTGTTGCCATCATCATGAAACTCCTTTCAACGTAGAACCAGCGTGATCAGAGCGATTAAGGAGGCTTTTCAGTCTTGACCAACACGATTATAAGTTATCACCATAACCACGCCCCATTGACAAGCAGAACGCAAGCATAAAACGAGGCGATGCAATGATGGTCGTCGGAAGAAAAAAAAATCTTGGTTTTCTGTACTTGTACTAATTCGGCAACATGCGCGGCTGGGATTTAACTTGCCGATGTGCCGATGATCGCGAAATGAACTTGCCACTTGAGCACTTTTGAATCACTGCTTGAACACGACTGTCTACATCGCTCACTGCCGCAGGCCAGACCAGAGATTTCCTGCGTTTTTGGCCTGAATTATCACATGGGAATATCGTTTGCGAAGTTTAAGGCATGGTTGCTTGAGCCTCCCGCTTCATTACCTCGCATGCGCCTTGGACCACCGGATTGCCCACACAATCCCTTGATGGTGCGGACGCTTCTTAAAGCGAGTATATCTAAGGACTCTAAAAGGCTGTTCTAAGCTCCAATTCTTTACTTGGGAAGCCAACCATGACACGATGAGTTGGTGGCGGCACCTTGAAACCGAAGTTCCAGCCCTTGCTAAGCTGGGCTTCACTCAAATTTGGTTGCCTCCTCCGAATAAAGCTGCTGAGAAAGTGACGACTACATATTCTTTCGAGAACCTGCCGCCGCTTATGATAATAATTTGTTTCCAGGATGGGCGTGGTTACGATGCGTATGACTTGGTACAGCATCATTTAATGTCAGGCCGAAATCAAACTCAGGTTGTCAACTATAGTGGGATCTTGGAGAGTTTGAACGAAAAGGCATCGTTGAGACGCGGTGGGGCACTAAAGATGAGCTTCTTTCTGCGTGCAGGGTCGCCAAAGAGTGCGGCATCGATATCATCATCGACGCAGTATTGAACGTATGTCGATCTGTCCTAGATTCATTTGAGCTATTCTCTCATTAGAGACACTCCCAGCACAAGCTAGGTGCTGACAGAGTGGAACAATTTCCTGCCGTTCCGGTTGACGCACAAGATCGCCGCAAGGCTATCGGAAGAGAAAGAGAAATCGAGGTATGCCACATCACTATCTGGCATGTTTCCTCGTTGAATTTCGTTGCATAGGGGTGGACTGCTTTTAACTTCCCAGGACGCAGAGGAAAGGTATGAGTTGTTAAAATTATAATAGTGTGCCCTTGTCTGACGATATACTACCTGAAGTATAGCAAACTCGAATGGACCCAGGAGCATTTTACAGGCCAGTATTTGTCGTCTCGAAGGCTCATATGCAAATTTTTAAATAACGCCTGTCTGTAGGGGTTGACTGGGATCATAAAAGACAAGAAAGAGGAATATTTCGCATCACAGGATCTGGCCATAAGGGATGGTCTCGTCGAGTGGATAGCGAGCTTGGCAATTATGATTACTTGCTCGGGGTAGATGTAAGTACCCCCCATATACCGACGAGACGACCTGATATGTCACATTTACACATGCTTGACTTAGATTGATCATCGTCATCCCGCTGTCAAAGAAGATTTCTTGAACTGGGGTCCTTGGGTTTTGGAGGTGAGGATGCTTTACTGGAACACTCGCAACAATCTTGACTTTCACCGTTGTAGATTACTGGTTCGACAGGATTCCGGCTAGATGCAATCAAGCACATAGATCGTCGTTTCCTGCTGAATTTTGTAAGTTCGTGCATTCATGATCATTCTAGGCATCTTTTTAGGAATCCGTAGATACGCTCAAGTCGCAAAAGATCAGGAAATGCCAGGATGTTTGCAGTTTGTAGGTCTTTATTTCAGCCTTGTACCACTGATAATCAAAATGACCCCTCTCAGCAGAATATTGGTCTGGGGAGTACGAATACATCTTTTGTTATTGTAACATGCCCCATGCTCACAGACATTATAAGCCTCAAGATGATTTTGCCATACATCAGGGCTTTCAAGGGCGAAGTAAGTAGCCTGTTACTGGTCCTTAAACTGACAAAAAGTTTGGCCTCTAGACTTCATTCTTCGATGTACCTTTACATATGAATTTTCATACCGCCAGCAAACAAGGCTCTCGGTTCGATATTCGACGCATATTCAAGGATTCTATCGTGAATATCAAACCAGATGACGCTGTAACATTCGTAGACAACCATGAGTGGGTCAAAAAAAAACTCATCAATCAACATCATTAACGAGACCGTTTCTCTGTAGCACTGTAAGTACTCTCTACCTCCCATCAAACCATAAAGCTGTTACTCAAAATGGCTGTCGAATCCGGTAGGTCATCGGACAGAGTTTAGAAAGCTGGGTAAGGGTCTTTGTTGAAATGATCTTTTGCAGTAAAGTAAAGCCGGGCAACGTAGGTGGATAGTAACTTTAAACTTCAAGCCTATGCCATCATTCTGCTGCGTGGCCATGGATATCCGTGAGTATGGCGTTTTGCACTGTCCAAGTCGATTGCTGAATTAAGTGCTTTAGTTGCGTATTTTACGGGGATCTTTACCCAAACCTCGAGTGCTATAACGAGGTCATTGGACCAAGTTTGGCTTTACTGGTAGAGGCGCGGAGAAAGTTCGCCTACGGACAAACTCAAGACTACCCTGCGCAAAGCAACTGCATTGGGTTTGTCAGAACAGGAGACGAAACTCGCCCAGGCTGCGCAGTCGTGATCAGCAATAAAGACAGGTGAGTTCTCATCTTCACTGATACTGCCTCTGTGCCTTACTTTATGACGTAGCTCCGAAAATTTCGCTCATACCCTCCGAATGAATGTCGGCAGAGTAAGTCTTAGGTGTGTTGTTCCTATCACTGCGCTAAAGCTTCGGCAGAAATACGCAGGCACGATCTTTCGAAGTTTTTTGCAACATCATGATCGCGTTGAAATCGACAGAGAGGGGTGGGGGACATTTTCCTGTTTTGCAAACCATCTTCAAGTGTGGGTGCCACTCGACGAATGACTTAGAACTATTGTAATTATACATTCCCAAACGTAATAACACAACACAATGACAAGGAAACCTGCGAATAGAAATACATCTGATTACTTTTAAAAGTAGATGATCACAACACTTTTGGTGAAATCGCGAAATCTGTCGTATCACGGTCAGAGTATGGTCGTAGCCGCATTTCATGGAACTCGATTTTTTTCTCGAAATGCATGCTATGATGATGGTTTTGTGAAAATCGCCGTTCGACCTCAACGTCGACAATGATGCCTCCTCGGCTTTCCATCGTCATGGTTGCCGCCTCACCTCCCATCGCCAGGAGATCATGAGTGGGCTGCTCTCCGTCGAATAAGACTGAAGTTTCTTCTAGTGTGCGTCCTGGCAGATTCTTATTAGGGCATACATACATCGACAAGAGGAAGAGACGAAGCGAACCTTTGGTTTCGACGACGAAGGTGATGACAAACACAAGCTCGACGATCAGCCAGCCACAGTATACAAGGTAGTACCACCATCCAATAGCGTCGATGGCTACAGGATTGATGAATTGATTGAAAGCGATTGTGAGCATGACTGTCAAGTTCTGCGAACACCAAAGTCAGCTCGTCATCTAATGGAAAGCGACGAGGAAGCTCACCATCACGGCAAAGCCTTTCGCTCTGATTTTGTATGGCAAAATTTCCAAAGTATAGGATACGAGAATCGGAGAATACGCAAGATCGTAGAAGAAATAATAAATAAAAATGAGCGGTATGGTGGCTTTGGCAGCCGCTGTGTTGTTGAAATTGACATAAAGGGCGTTTGCTATAGTCCAGGCACTGAAGCCTGTGATAGATTTAGGTCAGACTTCGAAGAAACTGTGGCGCCACAGTGACATACCGACGAGCATCCCTGTCAAAGGGTGTGATGAGCGTTGAAAGTGCTACCATGTACGAGTAAGCGTACCAGAAGTGGACACAATGAACAGTGTTCGTCTGCCAGCCCAGTCGACCAAGAAAGACGCCATGACAGCCGTGAAAAAGTTGAAGATCTGAATATCTATTTAGCAAGTTGGTGTGCCAATACGACGTATGGATCTACCTGCAAACCGCCGTTGATATAAGCCTGTATGTTTGAATGGTCAGTGAGTGTCAGAATGAACGATCCAAAGAAACGTAACGTACCTTGGTCTTGGTATCATGAATGCCAACGCCGTCAAGTACGAGATTGATATAATAGGAGACAAGGCCATTCCCACTAATTACTTCTCAGTAAATCATTACGACATCATAATCGTAACGAACCGTACCTCCACTGAGAGAACAGCGCGATAGCAATGATGAGCCTCATGCGTTTTCGATTACCCGGAGTCGAAAAAAGCGACTTGTATGAAGTGTTGGCATTGATTTCATCTTCCATACGAATCGCATGCCTAATTTGAGCCAACTCGAAAACGACCAGTGGATCGCGTTCGTCTCCACTATTCGCATGGTACTTGGCTAGAATGGCGGCAGCCTTGCCTTCCTATTTTCATCAAGAAAACCTGTTAGTGAAGTCCTTTCCACGAGAAGCTCGCACGTACAAAGCCCTTGGAGACCAAGAATCGCGGACTCTCGGGGACAAACCTGGGAGGCATTTAGTTTCAAATCACGGGAAGAACAGATGATTCAACATACCAGATCAGTAGCACTTGCAATAAGGAGATGAACGCCTGCGCAATGATTGGAATGCGGAACGACCATATGCTGTTTGCGGCCTGATCATATGCACCGAAGCAAACCTGTCGAAGGTATAAAATTTGTGACGCCACGATCTGAGCATCGACGGACATACCCAAGCTGAAATGATGCTGCCTAGATACCAACTTGAATTGTATATTGAGGTGATCTTGCCTCGCTATAAACCTGTCAGAAGCTGAATCTAAAGAGTAGTAATGATAATGGACGAACTTGTGTCGGATAAGAAAGCTCAATCAACAAAAGTGGGCCGGAATTGAGGCAGAACTGAAGACCAAAGCCAACTGAACAAGAAGCGAAAGGTTAGTGTATGGCGAAGGGAGGAGTTGGCAGATACATACGGATGATTCGCGCGCCGATGAAGACGGGCACGGAAGTGGCAGATGCCTGGATAGCAACTCCAGCCAACATGATTAAAGAGCCAATGAAGATCGTAGCCCTACGCCCCAGCCCATCGGAAATATAGGGCGCGATAGGTAAACTCTATGGAAAGCACATTCAACACTGGGTCTTTTCGGCAGGACGCGACGAAAAGATGGGAGACTTACGACTAGACCGCCAATACTTTGTGCCGCATTGATGACACCTTGGAAGTGGAGTGAGTGCACGAATTTTCGGCGGTCAGGAGACAACTAACCCAATATTTTCCCTGTTGGGTGATTAAAGTATTCTTGCCACGCCGGTATGATTTGCAGACCTAAGTATAGCCGGGTATGAAGGCACGTTGATGCGTGAGCGCGTGACATCGACACGTACCGTTCACTAGCGACGAGTCGAGACCGTTGACAACCGCTGAGAGATATGGGAGCAAGAGCCAAAGGTTGAGAATGAGAATCGCTAGCAATAACAATGAGGTTTGTAGAGAGCCTCAGGACGACTTGAACATACCTCGGCTTTTCCACCACGGCCCGGTGTGGATGAAGTCCACAACTGTCCATTCAGGGGGTGCCATTACACAAAAAGCTCGGTAGTCAGTCTAAAGGGCTCTGAGCCAGTCGTGCACCGGGGATGGGACACGCTGCTGTCAGGGGGCGAAGTTTGAAAGTCGGGATCCACTCAAACCACTAAGAAAAGTCCTGAAGATATACAATATTTCAGTAGGCAAAGGTCCCGTGTTCAGATGACCGTGGCCCTGAAAAATGCACCCCTACATCATTGGAGGGTTTTGACCAAGATTTGGCTTGATCAAGTTGCCCCTTGTAGATATTTACCATCAAAGGGCTGATGAGTTCCCCTCTTTGACAATATACCAACCCTTCCTACCATCGCTTGAGATGGGCCATTTGCTTCCAACTTTGCACTGTTCAAGGCAGAAATTATATCGTGGATTCGTTTAAATTTACGAGAGGAGATGCGGGGTCAGGAGGAGTCTATCGGTGAATTCTCGCAGGAGTGTGCGAGAAAATACGGAGAAATACCCCCACGCTTCTGTGTGGGGTATTTGCGGGACCAGCTGGATAGATCAGATATCTGAATGATATCTAAAATGACAGCCGCTACTAGGGCAAGTGTTGGGTGGCGTGCATCTAGGTTACCGACTGGTACAGACGCCATAAGACATTTTCAGTTACGAGAACGTGACCCTGGTGGAACATAGAAATCGACACGCTGGAGGGAAGGAAGAGCGTCCCCACAAATAAGCGTAGTTCTTCAAGCGGTTCCTGAAGACATTCTGACTCGATCAGGGGAATAAGCAATGGGTTCGTAGTTTGTTGAAGATTCTGCACAGTATACGAGCCCTAGAAAGTCTCAAGTCGACAAGATGGCCCCCTTCACTGGCTCGATCTTTCTCGACCTCCACTTAGACTTAGGGATGCAGATGTAAGAATAAATAACGTTTGGAGGGAATGATGGGGTGAAGCGAGAACCAGTCATCAGGGCACAAAACCGGGTGAAAAGTGCGACAGTGCGGGGCGCGCTGTGTGACATTTTTTGAATGCAACAACGTGATCCGATGACCTTAAATATCCATGTTTAAAATTTCTTGGTGAAGAGCTTGAGGTCACAGCATAGTGCACACGACCATTAAATGGAGACGAAGTTGTTCAGACCACACTATCGGATGAGGTGCATGGAAGGTCAAGATATTTACTAAGCGCTGTGGTATGCATAGCCCGTGGAGAACGGATATTAAATAATGACTTCAGGAGGAGACGCAAAGGGGGCAAAGCGGGCCTAAAGTTACGCATCATTGTCTTAGTTTGGGCTCGGCCTTCGGGAACATGCGAACAGGGGTCGGCCCGCCACGTGAAAGCACCTGAAAGCCACGCGAACCAGGCGGACTCGGCTTTCAAAGCAAGGCCGACCGGACCCTTCCTCTCACTGTTGAATGGACCTGACAGAAGCTTCCAGCTTTGCCCAAGGCTCAATAGTCGGTCATTGATGTGCACTGCGCATCGCACGCCACACTTCAGGCTCACTAATAGATGTCACTAACAGCCAGGAACGATATCTGCTTTCTCCACAACTGTCTATACAACATGTATATGTAAGCCATTTCAATGGCGTATAAAAATGACATCGTAAAAGGAACGTTGAAATCCCAACATACACAAAACAGAAATATCACGCAGAATAGACTTCAAGAGGAATGAATGTGCACAATCCTATTAAAAGTAAACATCCGGGAAAGTACTTATTGAAGCTTAGAGAGAACGACACTGGTATAAACGGGTAGGTGACAAAATTTGTTCGTTTCAAATGTCAGTCGATGCCTCAAAGCGAGTGTCCAGTAACTGTTCATGCAAAGAGTGCAATGGCAGCGGCGCCAAGGAAGGCAGCAGCACCGAGTCCAGCAGCTTGGGTGGGGGCAGCGTTGGTGCTGGTGGGTCTGGCGCTTGTGGCAGTCGAAGAGGCGGGCCTAGAGGTGGTCCTGAGAGCCTCAGGGTGAGTGAATGCCAATGATCGTAGCCAAAAGGAACCTACGCAGCAGCAGCAGTAGTTTGAGGGGTAGTGGTACCAGGAGCCGGGGTGGTGGGGGTAGTAGTGGCGCCAGGAGCCGTGGTAGTAGGGGCAGTGGTGGCCGCCGGGGAAGAGGGAGCAGGGGAAGTGTTACCCGCAGTAGAGGGGGAACCGGAGGAAGAGGGGTCTTTGCCAACGCAGCTAGAGTCCGCTGCAGATAAAGATATTAGCCGTGAAGAACAGAACTCTAAGAAGACAAAACACTTACTTCCAGCGTTGATGGTGAAGGGAGCAGATTGGGCGGTGGAACCGGTGCTGTCACGGAGAGTCAAGCCAATGGAGGTGCCAGCAGCGATGTTTACGGTCCAGGTGATTGAGTTGCCGGTGACCTGACCAAAGTCATGAAGAGCCTGGGCGGTGGGCTGGTTACCAGGGAGGATGCTGGATAGAAAATGTCAATTTGAGCGCCCGCAGTCTACTTTCCACTGTGGCACATACCTCTAAAATAGTAAATAAAGCAACCACGTGTCAACAGTTAAAGAGGACATTGATTTATGGGTAAATCACAAACCAAGAAGTAGGGCTCTGTTCACCGGAACTCGTCAGCAAGTAGATCGATCAAAAATAGGAGAAATGGGGCACACCAGTTCCTCCGGACCAAGTGATAAGGAGAGGCTGGCAGACAACGGGATTGGCGCTGGAGTAACATGGCGTGATGAGCTGTTAGGGAGCCGAGAAGGAAAGAGCGGACTAACGGGGTGTTGACGGTGAGCTGGGCCAAAGCGCTGGAAGCCGCGAGGGCAACAGTGACGAGGGTCGCGAAGAACTGCATTATCGCTGAGCAGGAGAAGGGGGGTGCAAAGCTGAGGGATGGAGCAGTTGCCATCATTTTTATATAACTGCGGCTTCTTGTTGATCGCCAAACATGGCGTAACTTTGATTTCATGAGCAACTGATTCAAATTTTGCACCCTATTGACCTCCTTATCCTTCTTCCCAGTCGATCATCCCATTCAGTACAAGTCCATACAAAAGAAAATTTCACTTTTGCCTCCTCTCTGCGCCTCGAAAAGCTATGCAAGATGTCTGGTCGGTTGCCATTGTCTGTAAGCGAAGAACGTTTCCAAGTCAGTTTCGTCATCTGTGATGGATGCCATGTCCCGTGCAAGCCAAGAATGTCAACCCTCTACTGAGCTCGGACCAACAAACGCGACAAAAGGCCATAATGGTCGCTCGCCCACCCCAGGTCCATCCCACCATCGTCATACGCCCTCAACCCCATCCCGAGTCGCTTCGGTGCTTCTATAACGTAGGATTTTCGTCGTTCAACGTATATAATCCTGTCTTGGCGATGGAATTCCTCTGGTATGGTCGAGTCTTGGTAACCCCAAGTAACCCCTGCTCTGTTGTTCGTTGGCAAAATCCACGCGTCCTTCAGCCCATTGTCGCGATCATGTAAATCATCTTCGTCTGTCAAGGCGTTCATATCTCCTGCGATGACACCCCCTCGCACTTCCTCCTTTTTCCTCAGCAACAATGCCAACACACTAAGTTGTATTCGTCTCATCCGCCATGCACCCGCACCTGGCTCCAAATGGGTGTTGATCATCCGTAGGACCATATTTTGCGGCTCGTTGGCCTTGGGAGTGCAGACTTTGAGATCAACAATGATAGCGCCATGCCCCCTGCTCGAGAAGCCGAAACTTAGAGTCCCGGCGTACACAACGACGACCGTGCGTGCAATAAGTGTAACGTTTCCGTATCCGTGCCGCCACTTGCTCGCAGAGATCGGCGTGACAACAAAATGTTTTCTGACCCAGTCGTCATCCAAGATATGCGGAAGCGCGTCTTTGTGCACATCCTGAAACATGACACAACACGCAACAGGGTCCTGGCCTTCTGAACACTTGAAGACATATGTCTCAAGGTGACGGAGGGCCACTAGCATCCGTTCTTTGAGATGCGGGAGGGAATGATTGAGATTCCATGAAATAAGATGTATGCTCGACGGGTGGTCCTGCTGCTCTTCGTATTTCCGCGCTGACATATGCCGCCATCCGCGCCTCCCTTCGCGATAGGAAAAGATTTTCGTCGTCCTGAGAACGTTTGGCTGCTCATCTTGAAATGAGACGGTGGCCATCATTACCACACAAAAAGTTTCAACGGGGAGGGAGTGGGAGCACAGGGGTAGGATTGAACGTGAAGCGGCGCGTGGATATCGCGGATGAAAGGCGAAGAATTCGATAGTATCTCACTTGTGTTATATGTGCAACTGACGTTGGAGCTAGGTCACGGACAGCAGGTGATTATACCTTGCTTTATCCTTTGGCAGCCACACACTTGGCGGTTAGAAAGGTCTTCATCGATGTCGGAGGAATGATAAAGTAATGATGATCACGAGAACTTCGCTTCTATCGACACGAGGCCATCCACGGTCTTGTTCTCTCAAACATCTTCCCAACGTCACCCGCAAGGCTGAGAGTTATTCGCTAAGCGCCCACATCATCACTTCCCTAGATTCCATTGATTGTCAAGATTTGTTGACTATCAAAACGCTATATGCATATATATCTCTGGTAGATGGAAGTATATACTATAGCTCAGCCTCTTCACGGCCTATCTTCTCCTTCACATCTTCAATCTTCTCCTCAGCGAAGGCGCTAAGGATGTTAGCCTTGATCTTGATTTCATCCAGTTTTGAGGCAGCAAGGGTCTTCTTATCCAGAATCTTGGCGAGACTTACGAGAACTTGTCAGCAAGGCACTAGTTACACCGATGTGAACGGGTTACCGAGTAGACTCCTTCTGGATGTAAGCCTCACTGCTGTTCACCACCTTCTCCATGACGCGCAGATAGTGCTTTGATGCTGCTCCAGCGGATGCTGCGAGCAAAGTTGCCTCCTTGAAAATCGCATCTCTGGCGCCTGCGCTAGCGGTGAAGAACTTGGATGCGAGTACGTCGAATTCTGCGAGGCGCCCCGCCTGAAGTCGAAAAGGAATTAGTATGACTTGATTTAGCTACGATTCTAGGTCGCTGCATTACAGCGCCTTTCACCCACCTGATTGGTCAGACCACCACCAACCGCGCGTTGGGTTCCACATTTCTTGTTCAGGAAGGCGACGAACTCTGCTTCGGAACGGCCACCGTCATATGAGATAGGTTCCGTGCTGCCTTTAGGGAAGAACTTGATAGTGGGGAATCCGGTGACCTCATACTTCTTTGTGAGGTCAGCGTTCTTCTTGTCATCTCCGTCAACGTTGGCAACAATGCACTGGAGACCAATTTCCTTAGCTTAACGTGAGAGAATTTACAGAAAGACCTTACGTCGCTCTCCGGTTTGAATGTGGCAGCAACTGTTCGCACTGAGGTCAATACGCGTCCGACAATATTGTTAGTACAGTTACGCACCTGTTTCGTAGGTAGGCTTCATGTTCTTACAGTGTCCGCACCAAGGAGCCTGAAACAAACACATCAGTTGTGTATGAAAATCGAGGTATGAAAATCCCTACTGTGAAGGATACTAGGACGTTCTTAGAGGTATCCTACGAGAAGTCGAAGGTCTATTAGACGTTAATTTGTGGCATGATATTTCATCACGTACAAGGGCAACTTCATCAAAGTTGTACACGTCCAGAATGGTGGTAGCCGGAGGAGGAGGAGGTTTGATACTCGACTTCGCCTTCGACTTTTGTGTGACGCTAAGTAACAGGAATTTAGCAGGCTAATGGCTTGAGGAGCTTTAGATGGACATACAATGCTGCAAGGCTGTCAAGGTCGCGTCCTGACTCATATGGCTCGTGATTTCCCTCGGCGTCAAACCACTTCAAAGCTGTAGCAAATTAATTTTTCTGTTCATAAGGCATCTATTTGAATACACACTAGGGAAGCCAGTGATGCCGTATTTCTTCCCAAGAGCTTTGTCGGCATCCGCATCGACCTTCGCAACAATGACCTTGTCTTTCGCACCGGCGAACGCATCTGCAAGCTGCTCGTATACGGGAGCAAGGTTCTAAAAACATGATTTAGCCAACTTCCTTCCAATATTCAGGTCGTTGTAGATCACCTTGCAGTGGCCACTAAAGGAAAGTGTTAGAGACTAGTATCATTTAATCAGAGTTAAGGCTTACCACCAAGGAGCGAAACTTGAAAATGAAGAGCTCAAATATTAGCACAAGCGACACCATATTACGTCTGACAACTGACAATTCCACGAGACCTGGCTTTCCCTTGCCAATGACAGAGTCAAAGTTATCTGAAGTGAGATCAATCACATTCGACGCGCTAACGCTTGCTACAAGCGCAGCAAGAAAGGGGAAAGAGAGCAACATGGTGGTTGGAGAGGAGTACTGGATTGTTCACGCGAAACTTGGACTGACGTGTCGACGAAATTATTGATCGGTCATTTCCGACCTACGACAGTTCGGCGAGATTATATAACTTGCCCGAGGCTCTTAAGCTTTATGTACATGGTGGAAGAGAGTCTGGAGGCGTTTCATCCGTTTGCCATTCATAACAACACCCCAAATCAGACATGTCTGCGGAAAAGCCCTACGATGAGCAAGATGTGGACGATGAAATCGACCAGGACGAGCACTTCATCTCCCAGGACGACATTCTAGAAGAGATCATAGATGACGGCGATGAACCCATGGACGAAGACGATGGCGACGATGATACTGGTGCCTCAGTCGAAAACAATTCTGTTCAAATATTCCCGGACCACCGCAAATCTGTCTTCGCCGTTGCTGGGCATCCAACCCAGGCACTTGCTGCGTCGGGAGGCGAAGATGACCTTGGATACATCTGGGACATCACGGACGGCGAAGTTATCGTAAAATTGACGGGGCACACAGATAGTGTAACCTCGATCGCATGGAGTTCGGACGGAGAGATGGTTTCGACGGGAGGCATGGATGGAAAGATCAGGATATGGAGAAGAGTGGGGACCGAGAACTATAGGACCTGGGAATTTTTGACGGAGCTGCAGGGCCCTGATGAAGTTATGGTGCGTATCCTAATCGCACCAGCCCTGCCCAGGGCTTAGTCGATTTTTAGTTCCTCAAATGGCATCCAAAAGGCAATGTTCTTCTCGCGGGGTCGAACGATTCTACCGTATGGCTATGGCAGCGTATGCTTGTTCACCGACGTATACATGCCCGAACTAACTTTTACTCTAGTACCTTCCGGCAATACTATGCAAGTCTTTGCAGGTCACACCGGACCCGTAAACTGTGGTGCATTCACCCCAGATGGTAAATATATCTGCGACATAGTCCTTTTCAAAAAATTTTAACACCCCGCCTCAGGCAAAAGAATAATAACGGCATGCGCTGACGGAACTCTACTATTTTGGGACCCTCGATCCCCTACACCCATATTCAAGCTAAGCGCCGAAGACGCACGATTTGACCTTGAAGGTATCACCTCTCTGAAAGTGAACCCTTCTTCTACCTTGGCCGTTATTGGCGGAGCTGTTGGCGGAGTGCGCGTCGTAAGTTTGAGCAAGGGTGAAGTTGTCGGTACCCTCGGAGGTCACACTGAGGGCGAGAGTATCGAGGCCGTCGATTTTGTGGATATCCCCGGTGTTGGCGCTGCAGCAGGCGTGGCGATTACTGGTGCGACGGATGGAAAAGCGTGCGTATGGGATTTGGCCACTATGAGGTTGCGTGCTACACTTGAACATTCGGTACGCCTACTTTGACGTGATATACGAGCTGTATTGATGCCTTCTCTTCCATAGGATGCAATCACGAAACTTCTGACGCATCCCGCACCCAAAGGATACCTTGTCGTCAGTGCATCTGCAGACAAGACGCTCCGAACGTGGGATGCCCGGACGGGTACACTCTTGCGTGAGCATACAGGACACCGAGCACCGGTGCTGGACGCGTCGCTTGGGTTGGAGGGTTCGGTTGTGATTAGCGCCGGAGACGACGGTTTTTCTCTTGTTTTTACGACGGAAGCAGTTGAGGAGGACTAACTGGATGCCTTACGATAGATGCTTTACTCAGCCTTTCTGCTAATTTATTTCAGATTTCGTCGTGATCTTACTGTGGAAAAACAGAACATGCCTGATACTATAGTATCATGCCCGAATCCTAGGAGTGAGATTAATTATAGGTATGAATCTCTGAAGTAGAAACTTGCGTTAGTGTGTGCGCACAATATTGGCGGGTCATCTGGGATTTCGATGTTGGCAAATGACATTGCTTACCGCATAATAGACGACTGGGGCGGCAGTGAGTATAGAATGTCAAACTAGCTAACTAATTATCATCGACCTCCTTTCTCCCAGCCCAGACTTGTCAAGATACGTCAAATCATCGACAGCTCTTCGGAGCCCAACATTCGAACTTCAAGAACGTTGTTTGATGGAAAATCTCTGACCGCATGGGCGGGTGCCCTCGGGGAGAATAGTGGTAGCGATTCAACGACGCGGATAGAAGCTCGTAATCCGTCCGTATGTCGCCAGCCTCGGTAACAGGTATTCGACCTCAACGCTCCCTTCATTGGTGACACCATACGAATAATACGAAAACTCCTCTAGTGACGCACGATGTCCTTGCACAAGTAATTTGTCAACCTTCTCCAAAATTTGTGCGTAACGATTACGGCTCTAAATACATAGATGGCCGAGTTCCAAGGTAGAGTTGGGCTGGGAAAAAGATTTGATAGCAGATAGCATCAATGGGCTGGCTGACAGTGGCGTAGCAAAGTGGGATGGGTGATGCAATGAAGGATACACAGGTCGACAGGGGATGTCCACACTCAATCTGTGGAGATCCATTCTTGGGGCACCGTAATCCCGGAGACTTGTAGGACGTTGCGTTGAGCTGATTCAAGAAAGGATGAAGAGGTGAGGCTGCAAGCGTAAAGGTATGGCACGTTGTCATAAGTGGCCGGCCATTTTGTCGAAGAGCTCCTGGGGGAAATTCTGCAGTGAACGTTACAGACTGCTTGTGCAATATTGGTGGCAATGGGAGGCTTGGTATAAGTATACTCAAGCTAAGTATCTCCTTTGGTCGAACAGGGAAGCCTAAGTTGGTGTGAAACAGCTTAGGTGTAGATCGATCAAAAGAAAGTAGGGAGCTTGGAACTTGACATATATATCAAGGATTGGTGCCAAAAACTATTTTAGCCATCGTCCAAAGAATATGTACAGGCTCTGGCAGTATACCGGAGCATGGCTCTTGTTGCCTTGTGCGCCGGTAAGCCACTAAACCCTTCATCGCCAACCCAGGGAAGAGATCATCCATCAAAGGTGCTTCAACATCATGCCCAGTGATACCCGGCAAATTCTCCATTTCCAAACGCACTATGCGCAGAGTGGTTAGATGCCGCTCTCGCGTGAGGAGTTCATCTATGGCCTGCCAAGAGCTATGAAAGGTTTGAATGGGCCCATAAGCGCGGAGCGTCACTTCTGCGAGATTGTTGTCGAGCGGAATACTTTCGATGGCACGAAAGCACCATTGGATGGAATTCAGGGAATCTGAGCGGACAGGTAGGTTAAGGTATGTCAAGGCGTGAAGGCGGCTGAGGTCTTGGAAATGCTTCCAGAAGAGTTCTGGTAAATGAGGTTGAGGATCATGAGATATGAAATTGTGTACGTTCGTCATACCGTCTGTGTAATACCCCAGTTCGAGGTCACGCAGGTGAGTTGCCGATATGTCGATGACGCGTTGGATCACCGTTAATGCATTGTCGTCTCTAGCAACACAATTGAAGTGGCGTAGGCTGGAGAGAGAAAGGGGTTGTAAAGGGTGAGAATGCATATCCAGGAGCTGAAGCGCAATGCTAGGCGCTACTGTCCTCAAGCTTTCGAGGTGTGTTATAGCTTGGGCTGGCGTAGTCACGGACAATCCATCATCGCGAGAAACGTCATTAGCCTCAGCTGAAGTTTCCAGCAGAGTTGTATCTAGTGGACCTCGCCACAATATGAGGTTCTTGACTTGGGGATTTGGCCCAAGAATCTGTGTAATGGGAAAGTTTGTGATGTTTCTGAGATCAAGACATCGGAACGATGGCGATTGCAACAGGTCAATGAGGTCCTTCTGGATAGCCATGCCGCACATTGACCAGTCACTGTCGTTCTGCTCGAATGCATACAGGGTCAATCTGTTCAAGCTTTTGAGATGGGACAAGGAATGTACAACGGAGGTACAATGGGATAATCCAAGCTTTAGGTATTGTACGTAGCTCGCAATGCGCTTGTTCGAAGCAAGGAACCGGTCGATTGCTGTCCATCGAGTCTCCCGAGGGAAGAGAAGGATGACCACCGTCGAAAAGAGGTTTCTCTGAGCGCAGTTACGAAGAGAGTGCGATGCCAGGCTGCAAGCACGAAGATCCTTTTTACCAACACAGTAGTCAATAATTTTATCGAGGACTTCCTGCGGGAGTGGAGGTGGCTTGGGCTGGCGGCGCCATGAAAACAGCATTGAGATGAAAGTCAGAAAGAAGGAAATTGATGCCACGCTCTGCCATGTTCCCTGCGCTACGCCTCCCTCTGGCTCGCTGCCATCCTCGACTTCCTTCAAGCGCGCTACTGCGTCACGCCCGCCCGTTGACCGTCTCTTCCAAGCCCGTCGACGACCTCAAAGAGCCTCCCAAAGCAAAGCCCAAGGCAACCACTCCCCTTCGTCGCTCTGCCTCGGCCTCTCTCCCAATCCGTTCAACCCGTACTCCAACTCGTGGCGACATACAGACCGTATTTACTCTCGCCACTGCCGAGAGATACCTACTCTCTCGCCTCCGGAATCACCCTGACCTCCCAGCTCGCGCCCAGGCTCTCAACGAGGCCCTCTGGATCCCAAAGTGGGGGCAGCCAGGCAAAGAGGGAGAAGTCTTCGTGTTCTCCAATGGAAGCTTCGTGTGCTGGGGCCTCGTTGAGCAGGAAGCTCGCAGGTTTGCGGCTGAGGTTATCGACCAAGCCACTGGGCTCAAGGTCGTGCCACTCGCCGAAGCGGAGACGGAGGAACTCGAGTTCGTAGTGGATCCTATCGAGTTGGGTGGTGCGTGCTCTGTATGTTTCGGACAGATTCTGACCTTTCCTTTCGTTTTCGTGGTATATCTATTATAGAAACACGCGTCTGCAAGGAGACCTCATCATCCTCGGCCAAATGTCCCCACTAAGCTCGACCCAGACGTCAATTAAAAACCTTCCACCTATGGCCCTACCTAAAGAGACCCTCCTCGCCCGTTACGCGTACTCGCAGGCCCTCTCGCGTTCTACAGCACTGTCCGCACTGGAAGTCTCCCTTGACGAGTATTTGACATCGATGGCCCAACTGCCTCATTCCTTAATCAAGACCGGGAAGCCTGGGATGGGCCGGACCGCGCTCATTAAGAAGCTGGGCGAGCTTATGAAGTTCAGGCAGGGCCTCAACCTTAATCGCGAGAACTTCAGCGATGTGCCGGACTTCTATTGGGCCGAACCAGAGCTTGAACGTGCGTACCCAAAAATGCACCCAGTGTTCCCTGTCAACTAAGCACCACATTTAGGTCTTTTCGATTCCATGACCGACGCTCTAGAAGTCAAAGAGCGCACCGCCTCTGTCAATGACAAAATCACCTATGCTGCAGAGGCGCAATCCGTTCTACGGCAATTGCTAACCGAGGTTCGTCCTTTCTGCTAGGCTTTCCACACAGTTTCCATTTAATTGGATTTTAAAGTCATCTACACATTCCATGGAACTGGTCATTATTGCCCTCATCGCTGTCGAAGTCGTCATCGTACGTTTCCTCTGCCCTTCCTTTTTATTTTCTTTTTTGATGACCTACCTTCTACCCTAGGCTATCATTCGTGATGGTCCAGAATTGTGGGAGATGCTCGTCGGAAAAGACGAGGACGAGCACCCCAAGAAGGGTCTTGCCCATAATTGAAAAGCCCACTATCGCACGCTCACACGCTTCTATAATACAAACAGTACTTGATGGAACAGCCTCACCACCCCACTCACCCCTTGGACCTTACGAACGACACTAGCTAATCAATTTATACATGGCATATCTGTAATTTTATCACAACCCGCATTATCACCCCCCGAGATCTGAATTTTATCCAATTAGAAGTCGGTGAATGTATAACTTTACACCTATTTATTCATGGCTCAGTTTTTTTTGGAAGGATCGCTACCATCCAGCTCTTGTGAGCATGCCACACTTGTGTTCATGTGTGAAGAGTAACCCCGATATTGAAATCACATTCAGTTCACAGATTTAGATACTATTACACGAGTTCCGGGCTGAGAATAACCATATAATCATCTACTGTAATTCTTCAGGAAGTGCGTCATACCTATCAGGAAGCCTCTTAGTAAATACAATTCCCGATATAGGTGAGAGGACTTACGCTGGGCACAGTGCTTGCCATGCCGCGCTTGGTTTGACCTTTTTGCGGATGTTGGCAGGATCGGAAACCATCACGGTTGCCAGACCAGCGAATTTGTGCCAGAAGATGTGGCAATGGAAGAGCCACGGTCCTGTTCGAATTCAGTTCTGGTCCCTGAGGAAGGGTCATATCCCCTACCGATATTATCGGTCCTGAAGCGGATGGTCGTTCCGGAACCTCCAACGCCAACAACCTAGTAAGAAGGCATCGTCAACTGCTTTGTAGATTTCTAGGGAATGGACCTTTACATCACGACGGATAGGATCGATGGTATTGATGTCAGGAGAAGACATGGATTTCACAACCCAGAAGTTGTTCTGTGGATGATGCCTTTAGACAAAAAAGAAACGGAGGCCGAAAATGTGGCGCTTACGCCATGTAAGTGGAGAGCTTGATGGCGAAATGTTAAGTACTACTTATGCACTGGGTGAGGGAGCGAAAGATACATACGATGTGCATCATCGTCATCACTGATAGACCGTGTTATCATCGAGTTCACCCCTTTCAGTGACAGATGTACTCACGTGGGCGGGAACGAAATTTGGACGGTCTTGTGAGCAGGGAGGACGAATGTGTTCTCTGTGGCATTGAAGTCAACTTCTTCCGTTGCACCCGCAAGGATCTGGTTGAGGGTCGGGACTTTCGGTGACAGGTACGAGACATTGTTGACGTTCCAAACAGCTTTCCCAGCGATCTAACTTACTGTCAGAGGAATATCGATGACAGAACCTCTGAGGCTTACCACTTGGAGGTCTAGGCTGATGTTGACATCGGCAGGAGGAACCTATTCCGGTTCGATTTCGACACCGGCCCTCGTTTTCTAGGGACTGAAGCACTTACTATAGAAGGTACGAGAGGCTATACGTTGTGTGAGAAATCAATGAAATGGTCGGCGCAACGATATTTACGTACACGAAGGGTAGCTTCGACGAGGGCTGTGCCGTTCTCGGGGCCGAGCGTCCAAGGAGTGTTCGGTTCCGCAATGGGTGCACCCTTATAACGAAGGATGGATCGAGACAGAGTAGCGTTTTCTGCGGAACGTCAGAACTGAAGTGGGTGATACGCTTTATAAAAACTTACGGTGCAAATTACGCGCGGGAGCGCCACCTACAAATGGTGCGTTCAACCAGTAGTTGGCAACCGGCTGGTCAGCCTTGATCTAGTGTCGAACGTATATGGGTTTCTATTGGAACAAAATGGGACGAGAGACACATACAACAACGGAGTAACGCTGTCCAGCCAACATCTCGATCGTGTCGACGGTCTGAGGAACAGTGGCGACTCCATCGGTCTCGATGATAGCTTGTGGGGATGTAAGCCCAGAATCAGGACCATACATCGATTACTTACTCATAGGATGATTGTCAATGGACACGGTGAAAATATTGCGCGCAGACTGATTGATGATGCGAAGGCGGTAACGCTTGCCAGAAACGACCTCCGTAACAGCAAAGGGAACTGCTGGCCCTCCTTGGAAGCGCCCAGCGCCATTGACTGTACCCGAATCTGAGACTGGGACAATACCAGTTGCTTCATAGCCCACGAGGAGGGCGGATGACGAGTTCTGCCACCAGTCGCCTATAGATGGGGGTTTATAAATGCGGCGAATCGAAAAAAGGCATGTTGTTACCAAGTTGTATGATCTGCCGATGCGACGGTCAGTAAGTGTTTGGGCATGATCACACATGAGGAATATTACCGTGTTGAGGTCGTCAACATCGTAGAGGTCCGCCTGAGGATCGGCAGGATCTGTGTGGCGACATGAATCATGCAACAGGGTGTGAGACTAAGACTACGAACCATACACAACGACAGCTCCACGAAGACCCTAAAAGAAAGATCGTTATGGGTACAACATGCATTCCGGTAGGCAGGCAGGAACTTACATCGACGTATTGGACACCCAGCTCGCTGAAAGCCGGAGGTATTGAATAAGAAATGCAATCAGGTGGATCATAATCCGCGTACCTGTGGTACCAGAAGGTACCAGTTTGGCTGCCCAGAGGCACTTCATAAGTATAACTGGCTCCTGGTGCGATTGGACAGGTGGTGACGAAGGCGGAACCCTCGTTGAACGCGTTCTGGGTGGACTGGAAGATGCCATCGAAGCTCTGTCAGTAGAAAGTAACCATTTAGTGAACCCGACTATTCTTTACTCATGAGCCTTACGACTGTAGTACTGCGGCGCATACTGGGATCCGTCTTTGAAGGGTTGGCGCATCAGCTCATCATCTGCAGTACAGTTCGGCGGGCTTTTCCTACCAGTTTGTTGTTCACAGTGACTCGAAGCGTCTGCCCCTTGAGAGCTGTAATGGCGGGGCCAGGGTACCTAGAGTATACATTTTAACTCGACTCCTGTCACTCATAAAATTCACATACTGGCCATTGGCTACGATGGTACCTGTGGGACGCATCAGACCTCGTCCACTATTACCGCAGAGATCGCACTTACTCCTGAGCTGACCATCTGGAGCGAGATCTTTGTTAACAATGTCAAGTGTGACTGACTTGACACTGGCAGTTGTGGCTGCATTAACCGGATGAGGCCTTAAGAGTGCTAGAAGAGCGGTCGCAAGAAGGAGCTGCATGTCTGGGAGCGCTTGGAGTGCATCTCGTCTTTCTTGTGTCTTTATAGCAGTCCTGGGACTCATAAAAAGTGAAGATGCTATTGGCGGATTTGAATGGTGTATTGAGGAAGAGGCATTTTCGCAGAAAACGCCATGAGTCCGTGCCTATGCGTCTTCGGGCATGTCAAAGGCTGCACTATGGATTGGCTGGACCATGTTTTTTCGTGCAGAATGATGTGAAAAGGGTGAACGTGAGGAGGATCGGTGGGAGCGCCAAGAGCCCAAGACATGCTTGTCGCCCCAGTAACGCATACCGATTGAATTGATATTGTTAACCGGAAAGACCACCTTGTGCCTCATTAACAACTATTGACCGGCAATCGAAGGTGTTATCTTTCATGCGTACAACACGAATTGTTTTTTTACTTGATCCGGATGGTCCAAGATACTTGCGAAAAGCAAGTGAAACCCTGAAATTCGGCGTTTTCAGTTTGTGATTTTTGATAAACAGTTTGGACGGACTACCCTTGCTCCTCGTTTGATTTCATCCGAATAGTTTTTGTGAGTCTCATTCAGGGCAATTCATAGGTGGGCATAGCAGCATGTCACCTGTGACTGACGATGCGTGAACATGAAGCGATGGTCGGGACCGGCAGGTGATCCAAATTTCTCAAGGCATGGCTTTCATACTCTACCACTGAGTTCTTCTCGGAAGGTATAAAGTCGCGGCTGTGGGACCAGAAGGTCATACAGAGCAGCTGTTCTTCGAATAAGTCCGTGGAATCAACGTCAAAAGCAAGTTAACGTTAAAAGCATATTGTTGACCAAGATTAGATTGCGCAAATAGAGCAGATCCCGGCACTTGAAATCAAAGTAAAAGGCAGGCGAATTGAACACAAGCATGAACACGAGAAATAAACGTCTTCATCCTAGCCTAACCAGGCAGAATAAAGTTGTGAAAAAGCCTAGGCCGGCTTCGGATATCTTTAGCTAACCTTCATCCCGGTCGGGTACCTATAAAAAGAAGCCATCCGTGAGTAGAACAGGGAAGTCCTGCGTAGAAGTCATTTTCCCATCAACTTCTCACCACCACATCACACACAGAAAGCCACGCGCTTCATTGAAATCTCCTGTGAAGTTTACTGAGCTATAGATAAGCAACCGATGACTTCGGAACTTGGATTTTTGGGCTCCCATAATTGCTGCAGGGAACTGGTATCTGAGGTTTCAAGCGGGGTACAGAACAGGTTGCTAGTGACATTCTGGACACGCGATTAATAGTGCCAGTTAGGTGACAAATCTCGATCGATACGAATATGCGCCAGACAGCCTGCGGAACGGCCGGTTGGTATAAGGAGGGTGAGCTTGGGCGAATCCGATCAAGGCCGGTGAGCCATCGCTCGTCGAAGTCGTCGGAGGCATTTGGCGCCTTTGGCATCGACACTTGGAAGTCGGCATGTCATAAACGAGAACTCTCGACGATATATAACACTTGAGAACCAATTTTTACTGCGCTGATTTGCTAAACCCAGACTGAGGTAGCTGGGTTTCTGGACGTCGATGGCCATTATCGTCGAACAAGCAATCGTAGATTCCGTGATATGCGGTTATACAGAAAAAGAGCTAAAGTTTTGAGATGAAACAAGCAGTGCAAATCATTCTGCATTTCAAAATAGAAAAGCTACACGGTACCGGTTGAAGAGCACAGGACTGAATCCCTCCGCAGTGATTTGATTGGAACTCCGCCAAGAGTTATCACTTTGTTCCTTGTAGACCGTTCTCTTTGCAAGTGAGCTCTAATGGCCACAACCGATAATTACCGTCTATCCCGCCTAGATCTCCCTCTCCCTCCTCTTCCCACCCATGAGCAGCCGAGTCCTCGTCCGGTGCTCAACGATCCTGCAATATCCTTTCCATCTTACTCAATAGAAGTAACACCACCACCGTACACTGAATATGATGAGAATCCGGCCTACAATGTTACCTGGGATGACCAAATACCTACACCAGATACTGCACGCCCAAGAGTTCACTCTATGAACTCGTCGTCGCGTCCGCTGGGAAGAGCGCTCAGTGCTCGAGCAACTAATGGCGAAATACCCTACATAGCGTCCCCTGAACCTCAAATATCGCGTTCCGTGTCGTACACACCAGGTGCCCAACAGTCAAGACAACGTACTCGCTCTAACGTCGATCCAATGCCTACGCTTCACGCGCAGCCGTCCTCCATCTCTTTGGCATCAACAGTTTCGTCATACAATCAAGACCATAACAGTGATCCTTATGGATTCGATGAGGTGTGTGTGTGTCATCGACGCGTAACAGATCCCAATTTAAACGCGTTGCATATTTCCTAGCACGGTCATGACCCCGAGGACTTATCGCGCGAACTCTCAAATCTGTCGTGGGTAACATTCTTCTAGCTGTCACACGACATAAACATCATGCAGGTTTTAAATAGCCTCAACGCAGAAGAGGCTCTCCAGCGCTTTCAAAAGGGAGAGCTTGCCGAATCTGACGAAGCATGGCATCGACTTGTACCAGCCGAAGCTAGGGAGGCATTAGGGCAACAGGAGGTTCAGAGGCAATCTGTCATTTTTGAAATCTTTCAAGCGGAGAGAGAATACGTTGCAGATCTTGAAGCAATCGAAGATGTGAGTTTACCACTTTCTTGCCAATGACGTCCGCCTAATATTGCCCAGGTCTTTATAACAGGCCTTGAGACCGCATCCCCTCCTATCATTCCCCCACAGCACCTTCGAACCTTCATTGATCAAGTGTTTGGAAACCTCCCTCAAATACTAGCACAACATCAACGTCTGTTGGCGGCCCTGTTTGAACGACAACGAGAACAACATCCGTTAGTGCAAAGCGTCGCTGATATCATCCTTGACGGTGAGCTGATATGATATGCGGTATCGGGGTTTCTGACGTGGAAAGCTCAGCTGCTCTTGGATCCGACTTCCGTTCTGCCTACGAGACATACATCAAGCACTACCCCCTCTCCGAATCATTTCACCGCACTGAACTGAAGCGCAATGTTGCTTACCAGCAATTCATGCAATCTGTATCAAACGACCCTCGCATTCGAAAACGGGACCTCATAACATTCATATCTCGCCCTGTCACGCGACTTCCCCGATTAAACCTTGTATTGGAACATATCTTGAAGCTGACGGACAAAGAGTACGAGCATCCAGATCTGGAGACGCTTCCCATTGTCTTGGGCATCTTAGGCGACTTCATTAAGAGCACTCAACCGGGAATCGAAGCTGCTGAGAGCAAGGTCAAGTTTTGGGCACTGTGCGAGAGCCTGCTCTATCAGAAGGGGGAGATAATTGTGAGACATTAAGCTTCTAAAAAGTTGTATAACCCTCACACTGTGAGAAGGACTTGGATCTGTATGACGACAGTCGGACATTGGTGTATTCCGGCCCTCTTACAAGATTAAGTCGTTCAGATTCTGGATGGTCTGCACAAACTATGGACCTCACAGGTTCTCTGTTGGACCACTACTGTGAGCTACGCCTGATTTTTCACTTTTGGCCCCACTAATCAGTGTTATCTTTAGTTCTCTTGACAAGAGATGAGAAGAAAGCGAATGGGTCTATCAAACGACATCTCGTATCTCGGGTATCTGTGGCTTCTGTTCCTTCTCCAAGATAATATTGATATTATTTTGAATTGCAGCCGCTTTCCCTTTCCTACCTTCGACTCGGCTCGTTCACCGACCCTCCTGAACTACAAAAAACCAAGTCCGAGGATGGGCGGTTTCGGGATAGTTTTCGGTCACAGACTATCACCGTGTTTCCTTTCACCATATACCACGCGTCCAGCCGATCTTCTCGGCGGTACACGTTCTTTGTCGCGACCGACAAGATCAGGAAACGCTGGCACTCGGCCTTTGTCAATGCACTTGGTATTTACAAGGCCCGGCAGGATGGGAACATGGTAAAGAAGGTTAGGTCGATACTTTTATCTTGTCGACTAATGTGGATTTGCAGTTGTTCTACACCCGGCCGATAACAGATCGTTTTTTCCGCGTCAGAGGACTTCAAGTCGCGTATGGGTCTAATATTCGGCTATCTGGGAGAGTAACAAGTGCTGTGTCATTTAGTGAGTTTTGTGCTTTTCGTGCTATGTTGTTTGCTCAGTTATCTGCCAGTGAGCGGTGGGAAGAAGTTTATTGCCGTTGGATGTCAAACAGGAATATACGTCTCTGTATGGGGTGTAGAAGGTTAGAATCAGGACTGTCCCATTACTTATCCAACTCAACGTACTCGTAGAATTCCACAGGGTATTCACTTATGTGAACCCAACTGGGATAGCTGTCATCCAGACTGTTGGCTCAAAAGTCTTCAACAAGTTCATCATCCACATGGAAGAATCGCTCCTTTCATATTCCCTGGATGTTGTAGCTCAAGCTGCTCTCGGCAAGATCCAATCCTCTAAATCAATAACAGATACCATGGAGAGAGTGGCAAAACATGATACGACAGTTGCATTTTTTAAGCACTTGCAAATTGGGGATCGCCAACTCAGTAAGCCTCAACACCTTCATTGCGTCGAACATCGCTCAAAACCGCTCATTCAGTCATGTTCACGGCCAAGAGGCGCCTCCAGTCATCTTTGGATCTTCATGTAGTTGAGGTTGCACACAACGTCCACCATTCCGCATCGCCCCAAAGGACAAGCAGTAACACTTCATACAAGACTTCAACGTCCTTCAAACCTTTCGGCGATGTGAGTGTTTTCTACCTTATTATTGCCCTGTCTTGACACAATATAGATCGGCTATGTTCCTCGAGATGCATTTGATATATGTCCCTTGACGAAAACGGTCGGTATCTGCTCAGAAAAAGGAATCATCATCGTTGACCCAACAAAGTATACCCTCAACTCCTGTCAGCGAATCCGTCTGACGTCTGTTTCTTAGCCTTACTTCTGCCAAGTTCCTTGTCGTCCCTGATCTGAGCGAAGCGAGCACAACACCCTCTATTCATGCACTAAAGGCGCGATTAGAAGGTGTCAAACCATTGGGTTTGGTCCCCTTACCCGGTGGCCGATCAAATGAAATCCTCGTCGTGTCCGACAGTGAGTCTCGTTGTGACACCTTCACATCCAGCCTTTTGACGGACCACATCTCACGTCTCATAGTTGTCGGCTTCTACGTCACCCGACAAGGAAAACCATGCCGTTCAGCAGGATTCATCAAATGGGAAACACCTGCCACCTCCTTCGCTTATCGAGGAAACCACATCTTCCTTTTCTCTTCACAGTTCATCGAGGTTCGTAACATGGTTACGGGGGTCATTGTGCAGGTCATCGAGGGGGCGGATATTCGTCTCCTTCGTTCTGGGAGGGATGAAATTCTTGTGGCAGCGAGAGGTACGAAGGACGATAAAGATGGAACGAGCGAGAAGATCGTTGAATTGGCGGAAACCTCGGACTTGACGGCTTCTTCGCCAGTGTCTACGCCTGTCTCCGCTTTCCCATCTGTGTGGGATGAGTGGGATATGTGAGATGGTTGAGTTGGTATGAGGGCCTTTTATCATTTATCTTTAGACAATTTATTGTACATCTTCTGACTCCCTAGTTTATTCCTTAGGCGATGACGCTTTGTTGTAATATAACCGGAATCTGAAAGCCGCCACACTCTAATCCTACTTAAAATTATCCAACTCGTCATTCATTTCTGCAACCACAAGTCTAAATGCATGAGTAATGGTGGTATTATTCCATCCGAGGTATATGAGGTGTAACATATTCTAAGTAATAACCATCTCGACATCCAACAGAACCAGCAGGAAAGGGAAACTCAGATCCCCGAAGTTAGGCTGCTACAGCTTCTACGGTGGGAGTGACATCCATAGGAGCAGGATCTACAGCGACTTTCTCCGAATCAGCCACTTCAGTCTCTCCGACCGCGGCCATGGTCGTTGTTCCTTCTTTGTACTCCCACTCCTTCAATCCGACAACTCCACCAAGGGCTCTCCACTTCTCCAGCCAGCTCTCTCGCCTCGAAGCACTCAACTTGACCAACGCAGGCCAATACTTCTCATGCGTGTATTCGAAGTCACAGTCGCCTTCCCACCACTCGGACATGAGCATGTCTCCGGTAAATAGGTTGTCCTCAACGGCACGGGGATTGAACTTCATTTTCTCGCGAGAGACAGGGTCAATGAAAGGGTTGATGAGTTTGTAGAATGCTTGGAGCATCCAAGGCACATTGAGAATCAGTGCCGCGCCGAGCCTTTCAGGATAATGGTCCTGCAGGATATTGAGAACTGACCGCGCCACGCCCAATGAAGGGTTTTTGGCTTTGTCTCCGTAGTTGATAAGGAGCGCCAGAGTTCTATTGAATGTTGATTAGCTTAAAGATATATTTCTGTGCTTGCTTCTCGGAACTCACTCGACACCGGGATTCATGAGATCAATGGTTCGTTCCAGCATCCACACCGTGAACTCAATCTGACGTTTCGGTTCGTCGGTATTCTGACGGCTGGGGAACAAGTACAGGGCTGGCCGGCCTCGGACATCGTATCCGAACAGGACTTGCTTGCCAGTGACAGCCTGGACGACGTTAGGCATCGAATGGAAGGAGAAAAAATATCCTTACTTCAGGTTCGACGTGGCTCGCCGAAACAGCGTCATAGATTCCGTATTCCCTCCTCCACTTTAGAGTCGCCTCTAACCGCAAAATAGCGGCCGACGAAGTCTTCCACTTCACAGCGCGAAGATACCTATAAACGAGCGTTTTATCAGAAAAAATGCGACGCAAGTAAATTATGCAAAGACCTGAGGAGGCATTCACGGGATAGCCAGAATTTTTCAGCTTCTATGAGCTCGCCTTTCTCCTCGATCCCAGGAATGGAGTAAGCTGTATCTGAGAAGTGCTTGAGAACCTCGTCGTACAACTGCTGTTCAACATCTGTGAGAGTTGCCCTTGGGTCGGTGTCGCAGACTGTAGGGGGCAGAATGGGCTCGTAGACTTTGTCCGACATGATGGTTAGGAGTGACAGGGACCACGGAGGGGGGAGGCGAGGAAGTCGATGTGGTCAATAATTAATCAAAACTTGATCCATCTGGCCCGCTGCGTGTAAGTCATATTTGGGTCGTCAAGCTTCAAGACGCGGACGTGAAGTTGTGTGAAAGCGTGAAGAACGCGTGAGGATTGTCCACGCGACTCGAAACCGGATTAGGCGATGCTGCAGCGTTTCTCGGTCGTCTTCTTATCTCGCCCATCTCTTTGCTATCCATCCTTGACTGCATTGAATCTCTCTCGGAGGACAATTTCAGTTTCAGCTCTCACGAAATCGAACTCGATAACCGTCATGTATCCTCCGATCCACCCTTACCTCACCGGCAATCTCAAGGTCTCTGATATTCATACCCTCTAGTGAGTATGACCACTCAAGGGAGGGCGAGAGTGAATATGTATCTGTCTGGTTAGCTATGAAGTGTCTGGCAATAAGGAAGGAACCCCAGGTATGATCAAGTTTGTTCTGAACGTCGTATTGTAACTCATTTCAATCTGATAGTGGTCTTTCTACACGGTTAGAGTTTCATTTTCCTTAGATACCACGGTCCGTTCGCTCATTCCATAAACCAGGAGGACCGGGTGGTGGTACCGATGCTGCCGATCGCTCTTTCTTCAACCCAGAAAAGTATAAGGTACAATCCCTCTCTTTGGTATTCGGCAACTCGAAGTCTAATTCATCTCTTCAGATCGTACTATTCGACCAGAGGGGTGCAGGAAAGTCTACACCGTGCAGGCCACTTTCCCCTTAATCCGTAAGCTCCGTTCGTTGACACTCTCTACGTCCGTAGGAGCGCTTGCCTTGAAGAAAACACAACCTGGGACCTTGTGAGCGATACTGAAAAGATCCGAAAAGAGCTCAAGATCGACAAGTGGCACGTCTTTGGTGGTTCTTGGGTTCGTTCATTCCTTCACTGAAGTCCACGGATAACTAAAGCTGTTCGTGTTCAGGGCTCGACGCTTTCTCTAGCATATGCCCAAGTGAATCGAATTAGGGAACATGGTCTTTTACATTTGATGCTGAAGAATATTATTTCAGACTCACCCTGACCGCGTGAAATCCCTTGTCCTGAGGTGAGTTGTTATATGATGCAAGAACAACGCCACCTGAACAGGCTTTTTTCAGAGGAATCTTCACTCTGCGAAAGAGGTATAACTTCATTGGATGTTTCCTTTCGAAATCGCTGAACCCTTTATAACAGCGAACTTAAGTTCTTTTATCAAGAGGGGACTTCCCATTTGTTCCCCGAAGCTTGGTATGTAATGGCTAGATTTTCTTTGAACGGAATATAATTCCCTGCAAAGGGACGAATACATCGAACCCATTCCTGAATCCGAACGTGCCGACTTGATGCTTGCATACCATGCACAACTCAACTCTACCGACGACCAGACACGCATCAAGGCAGCGAAGGCATGGGCCAAATGGGAGTGAGTACACTTGATCAATTTCTTCTCTTACCACTCACGGAATTCCACAGAATGGCTACATCTAGGCTCTTCGTCGATCCCGCCTATATTCAACGAGGCGAGGATGACGAGTTTGCAAAGTATGTACCTTAGTCACAAATTGCGAACCTTCGCGCCATTTGACTTGTTCTCTTATAGTGCATTCGCACGGATCGAGAACCACTACTTTGTGAACGAGGTATGACCTATTATCATATTTGTGAAATCACTTTCTAATGTGTTTTTAGGGATTCATGAGGGACGGCCAGCTCCTGGAGAAGCAATCCATTGACAAGATGTAGGCTGTCAGCCTTTCTCGCAATGCGCCTGGCTAAACTTTCGTCCATTAGCCGCCATATCCCAACTATTGTCGTGCAAGGCAGATATGACGTCGTTTGCCCTGTACGTTCTGAACTCTACATGCTGTGTTCGTGCTCGCTTTGCTCATCCACCGATCAACGGGAAGGCCACCACTGCCTATGCCTTGAAGAAGGTTTTCCCAGAAATCGAGCTCAATATCGTTCCCGACGCAGGGCACTCGTCCCGTGAAACTGGCATTGCAAAGCTTCTTGTCGAGGTGCGGTTCTACCTACCCTGTCAGCCTCTGGTGTCTGATGTCAGGTGAAAAAGGCGACCAATAAATTCGCAGATTTGTAGTCTCCATGCGTAGAACTGACGATATGGACTTGAATCTTACATATGTATGTAGTGTGTATAGTTCAAGGAACATTGTATCAATAAGTGTTTTGTTGTCTCGCTGATTTTGAATCTCAAGTTGACTCATATGGCTAGTTCAACTTGCTCAATGTTTTTCCCGACAGGCAACCGTTGTGCCACATAATGGAATTTGTGAGTTGATTTTGAATTTAGCCATCCTTATACTGCTGTCACCGTTGGTTGCCGGTCACGATCATCGACCAACTCAGATCGACGCCTATGTACTTGATATAATAATATCACACTTTTCGGCTCTCCTTCGCCCCCGCTCATTTCCCGCCAAGGAACGCGGGAAACTTTTTTTGCCTTGCATGATGCTTACATACATACAGTAGCGCACTTTAAACAGTTTATTATTCAATATCAATATCAAGGGGCTCTTCACTTCGTTTTAGACCGTTATGCGCTCACAAGCGCTGACTCCTATACTTAATGGTCCTGTCTTAGACTGCCTATAAAGGCTGCAATCATCCTTTTTTTGATTATGACTTCGACAGATTGTGTGCGGCATATTGACGGCTGCCGGTGTGTTCATTCCAAACCCTACTCACTAGAGCTAGATTGGCTTCGATCCTTCCAAGAAATGAGACTATTTCACAATATTGATCTCCGTCTTCCAATTTTTATGCTTAAAGCTATCGATTTTTTTTGGCTGATTATAGCACTGTCTGTGGCGAGGGGAATCGCGAGACAGAAGCGGTTAGGTTTATGTATATTATGTATACATAATTCATTCAGACTCTTGCCTCAGAAGCTTTCAGAAAATAATGGATGTACCTGATCTGTTATCGGAAACGAGTAAGTGCGGCGCCCTATTGGGCCTTGGCCCGAGTTTGGGCTTGGTCCTAGTACATATATAAGACTCCCAGAGTCAGCCAAAATATCAGCCAGTTCCACAAGCACTCTCATCTTCTATCTCATCATGTTCGCTCGCCTTTCTGCTGCCCTCCTTCTGGCATTGCCTCTTCTCGCTGCGGCTTCAAACTGCGCCACGGAGAAACAACAGTGCTGCCAGTCCGTCCACCAGGTTTGGATTCATGCCTCCATTATCCATGAGCTGTTGTTGACCTATCCCACCTTCAGGCTGACTCTGAAAGCGCTACCAAGCTCCTGAGCACTGTCGGCATTGTCATTCAGGGTGTCGTTGGCCAGATTGGTGGTAAGTTTGAGCTTTGTTCGCGCAGACGACTTTAGCTCAACACGTGCTTTACACTAGCTACCTGCTCTCCTCTATCCCTCGTCGCAGCTTCTGGGACGTCCTGCAGCCAGCAAACCGTGTGCTGCGAGAATAACAACTTTGTCAGTGTTTTTCCTTTCTTTTTTGACCACTTTGGTTGACCCTCTTTCCATCCACTAAGAACGGCATTGTCGCTCTCGGATGCACTCCATTGAACTTCAACCTCTGAAATTAGCATGAACGTCTCCAACATGGCACCACGCCTAAAGTGGGTGACGCGTTATTTGATTATGCCAAATAACACCTTACAATCACCTGTTATCTGTTGACAATTACAATTCTTCCGCCCACTGACATTGTCAGTGAGTCAATTATAGTCTGTGGATAGCGCCAACCACTTATCAGAGTTGTCAGCGAGTCAATTATAGTCTGTGACTAGCGCCAACCACTTATCAGAGTGGAACAAGCGTGAAATATGACTAATGACCTGCCGTTCTTTCACCCCCATTCGAGCAAGGACCTTGATTGTGGCATTCAGCACCTGCTGAAAGGGGACTTGGCAGGGAGTTGTCACTGCCAAACGGCTGTGACAGTGACGATCTTATCATGAAGACTGGACCAGAGGATGCATACGAACGCGCCAGAAGGACATACACCGAACTCTTGACTGCAAAAGAGCGGACACAGATCGAAACACCGACTACTTTGGCTGATCTGCTGTCAAAGGCTCAACTTCTAAGCCACACGATCAAACAGCAGTCCCAACATCTTCAGCGTCTTGAAGATGCGGTGGACAAGGTCAAACCATTTGAATCACTACTGGCAGCAGTGTGCGGGTTAGCTCCTGGGAGAGGAGGTGATGTTATCTGGGCTAGCATCTTATTCGTATTGAACGTACGTTGAAGTGGACTTCGCAAATCGTAGCAGTCACTAAAGCTTGCACAGATGGCGAGGGATAGAGCGGAAATGTTCAATGAAGTATTGAACTTCTTTGTCATTATGTCCGAAGAGATGGAATATGTGAAGGTGCTTGAGGAAACCTTCAAAGGCAAGCCTCTTGTGGTTGCAGTGATTGAGTCGCTATACGTCTCGATCCTTGAATTTTGGGTCAAGGCTATCAAATATTACCGCCCAAAGTCATCAAAATCAGCGCGTAAGTAATTTCACAAGGACTACAGGAGACGCTAAAATCTGGGGATAGGTTTGTTTTCGAGCATCAAGAACTTCACGTCGTCGAGTTACATGCTCCAAAGGTTCCAGCTACTCAAGACTGAGATAAATGCACAGAAAGCTCGGTTGCACGATGTGTCAGCTGTTCAGCACTATAGTGATTCTGCTGCCCATTATCGGAAGACAGAGGCGACTCGTAGGGCTGCACTTCTGGCTTGGATCGATGCGCCTTCTTACCAGGCCGACCTCCATGCCGCGACGAAGCATCATCACTCTGGGACCTGTGAATGGGTCCTTCAGAAGAAGGAATACAATGAATGGAGGGACCGAGAAGACCATCCAATCCTCGTCATATATGGTATTCCAGGTGCCGGAAAGACGATTCTCAGTTCTTGGCTGATAAATCTTGTCCGCAACGAAGTCACGACTAGCGGGCGGCAGCTTCTCCTATATCACTTCTTTAAGGCCGTCCACGATAGCAAGCGCACCCCTTTGGCTGCCATGAGGTCCCTCCTCGAACAGCTTTACGACTATCTTTGTCAATATAATCATGACATCTTGCTTTCAGAGCTCGAAGCACAGCTAGACGCATTATCGGGAAAGAATCGGGTCAACTTTATGCAGCTCTGGTTTATTCTTTCCTCCAATATACAGAAACTTCACTCTTTACAAACTGCCGATATCCCAATGGTAGTGACCATCATTCTCGATGCCATGGATGAGTGCAAGGGGCCGAAACCACTGGTCCGAGAGCTTCACAAGCTTGTTCTTGGCAGTCGGGCGACCGTTAAAGTGCTCGTTACTTCTCGAAAGTCAGGCGAACATGTCAACGAATTTGCGCGGGTCCCTAGCAGCAATCTTCTTGTCCTTGAAATTTCAAGGGACGATGTGAAACATGACATTGCCTCCTTTACTCGATGCAAAATCGAAAAGATGGAACGTCTTCGCGGTGCTGAGCATGTGGCATTGCGAAACACCATTATTGCGGAACTCGGGAAGGTAGAGAACCATCAAGGAATGTTTCTTTGGTCCTACCTCATATGCAAGGAGGTTAAGCACCAACTGCATGTCTCCGCCATCTGGAAGCTCCTCAAGAATTTGCCGAAGGGTCTCGATGCGATGTACGCGCGTATCTGCAATCGTCTTGCCGAGAACGATCAGCATCGTGACTTCGGAAGATCAGTCTTGCAGTGGATCGTTGCCAGTAGTAGGCCACTTCGTTTCGCTGAACTAGAGCAGGCCCTCAAGTCAATGCAGGGTCAAGCAGACGACTTCTTTGACGACGACGCTTATGATGAAGAGTATGGTTTGGGGCTTCTTTGGTCACGCAAAGACATTGTTGAAGCATGCGGTGATCTTGTCTCGTACACTGGGCTAACTGACGGAGACATGGTTGGCCTCGTCCATCTATCAGCCAGACAATTTTTAACGTCTGAACCGTCACAATTGGTCCTCCCACCAGATCTTGCTTCCTCATCCACAAATATTTCAACATTCCTCGTTGACATCTCCAAGGCAGAATACTCCATTGGCATCACATGCTTAGACTATCTCCTTGATGACTTTCTTCACTCTGATGTGCAATTCACCCATCGGAATAGATCCGATGTCTCGAAACAAGACACTCTGTCCAAACGACACCCTCTCTTCAATTATGCCGTCATCTATTGGCCAGACTATGTATTCAACTCCCTTTTGACCCCTGCAAAGTCTATTACCATTGAACCTCTTGCAGCTAAAGCCGCTCTTTTCATTAGGCATTCATTTTCCGTCATATGGCTTCAGGAATACATCCGATGTTTTGGTGCTGAAACAGCAGCGTATATCGTGCGCCGATTTTCTGATCTACCCTCCAATACGACTCCACGCGAACTCCTGATGTGGGCCAGCCGTGTAGCGCAGATATTGGGCGACTTCTCGCGCACACTGTCTCGAAATCCTCAAATGATAAGGATGTGCCTTCCACCTCCAGGTGGCATTCCTAATTCCTATCAGCCTCACAGCCAGATTTTCGTCCAGCCAAAAGATAGTGATTCGGCATCCGGCACTACATCAATGATTTCGACAACCCCACCCCTCGAAAAGAGCAGCGGTCGATGGGTTCATTATGACCCCATTACGGATAGCATCTTCTCGGTTGATCTTTCATCGGAGACCATCTGTTTACGGCGACATGTCTTGTCCATGGGCATGCCTTTTCGTCCTGCTACCGTTGAAACCCATGAAGCCGACTTGTTTTCGTTCCGTTCGGCGGCTGTCAGTGCTCGCGCAGGGTTCATAGCTGTGACATTCGGATCATCTGGCCTTTTCTACGAACGAGCACGTGAGACCTACACCACCGTTTGCTGGAGCCTCATCACATCTGGGACACTCTCTCGCACTAGTGAATGGGCTGAAGTCGCCTTTGTAGATCGCTTGGATGGACCACAAGCCGATCAATTTGCAAACACATCCCAAGAAGTGGAAATGGTAGCTTTTGGCAAGGACAATACATTAGTGGCCCCCAGCGGTGTCTGGAATATCTTGACGGAAGAACGTGGCGAAGGAAAAATTGCGATCCATAGTCCCGAGCCAACTTTCAAGAACGTTTGCCTCAGCGGAAACGGGGAACGCGTAGCGAGGATTTCTGTCCATACTGAACAGGAGGTCATCGAGGTCCTCGATATCAATGGTGGACATATCTGCCACATGAATTTTCCCTGCAGTGCCTCTGTTCAACTGCTGAGCTTCAGTGCTACTGGGGAGAAGCTTGTATTTAAGGAACGTACGCCCGTTGCTTCTGGCGTTGAAACATCCGTACAGTTCAAATGCCTTGTCACCAGTAGCGGGTACGAAATTTCCCTTCCTCACCCTCTCCCACTTAAATCTATGCAACATCCCCGCTTTACGAAGGACGAAGACAAAATTGTATCGATCATCCCGGGATTGGAAATTTCTGACAGGAGTACCGGACAACGCTCAATACATCAGTATGGTTGCACAGTTGTAGTGTGGACCCTTGACAAGGATGACCAAGGGCGCTACCTTGAACATGCATCGTTGACATATCTCCTTAAATTACGTGCCAAGATGGCTGAATCTGCCTTCTGTCTTACGCGCCTATCGAAGGGTCCAAGAGGTCACCAGTGGGAGGATGGTCTTCTATTAGTGGCGAATTCTGGAACAGTATTGCAACGACGTCTCAGCGAGACCTGGACCGAGGAAGAGGAAAGACAGTTGCATTCTTCTCATAGCGAGTTGGCCTCAACATTTGGATCGGTCATAGCAGAAATAGTCATGTGGCCGCAGCGCAGCAATCCTCCCGAATTGATGATCTGTTTGGACGATGTCCGGTAAGCCTCGCCTCTTTCTGACTGGTATAATTGCCAACACAAGTATATCAAAACTAGTGACGAGGATTTCACAATACAACGATGGGTTCTCGGATCACCGCAGCCAACGTTAACTATCAATAAACGGAACATTTTCCATCAAGCCTTTAGCCACAACGGAAAGTGTTTCTTCAGTTCGACAGGGAGTTTTTTCATTGATGTACCGACCAATGAATTCTATCATGTTCAAGTCGACGTATCGACTGGCCGTCTTGATCTGAAGCCTCTGTCCTTGCCATTTGTTATCGACGGATGTGCTTTCTCTTCAGATGACCAGCGTATCGCGTTTATACACTTCGAGGGCAAGGAAATTATGTTGTCGGTCTTTAATATCGCAGGGGGCCAAGTCGCGACTCGGAGAGCCTCCAAATCTCTGAATTCTGCACTGGGCTTGGACATGCGAACCGATCTGAACCTATCGGAGATACGGCATTCAAAGACCAGCTCTCGCTTCAATAAAATTACCTTTAGCTGTCTTGATCCAGATGTTATCGCGGTTTCCTGCTGCTACTTCCAATTCAAATTGGCACTCGGTACATTATTGATCAGACAAGTGGGCAAAGAATTAGTTGTCTCTGGGATCAACGGTAAGTATAGTTGTCCGAGCTTGAGAGCTGCTTTTTTTGACAAATTGCATAGATCAATTTATGCTTTCTTTGCAATTTTCGATGTGCGGGAAGTATGTGTGTAATGCTGATATGCTTTTTAGTGAAGTCCCGGTTTTGTTCCGACTTCCAGACGACGCAACACTGAATGGTTCACCTTATGAAGTCCACCCCTCTGTCCTAAAATTTGGCACTTTCTATATCTGCTCACCTCATGTCTTCAAACTACGTGAGGATGGGCAGACAGGCGCAATCTATCTTGATCGTAGGCATATCGACCAAGATGATGAAAAATATCGCTCTAGGGAAGTTTGTGTCAGGCCTGACGCACTTCCTGACAGAATTTCAGAAACAACTCTCATCTGGCCGCACGGGAACGACGATGAAGTACAGCTTGTCATAGCATCCCAAGGTCTCGTCGTTATCAAGACTGGTATCAGGAGTTTCGACATGATGAAGGAAGAGTTCTGGCTTTGAAATTCAGCTCTTTAAAGCTTTTTGTGAGTCGACCTAGAGCTCATTCTTATTACAGATATTTTCATAACACTGCCTTCCACCAGCCTTCTGGATGGAGTTGGCTCTACTCCGGGAAGGATAGCAAGTGTAAAAGATCCATTTGCCCCTAAATTACCACGTCGATTCAGAAGAACGACGATCACGTGCGACTCGGTCTTCAAGCTTCAAGCTTCACGGGGTGGGAGCATGGTTGATATTTATTTAGCTCAGCGGTTCCTTTATCCATGACGAATACAGTTCTCCAGGGACGAGTAGTAGCGATAATTAACACAGCAAGATAACTTGACATAGGATAAGAGCGTATATCCTGAAAAAAAAAGTAATAAAGAGAGCGTGGCACGAGCCCACAAGGACAACATGGGACATCAGGAAAGGAAAAAAAAAAGTGAAAGAAATAATGAGAGAGAATAAAGAAAGTGGTCATCCATCGTGAGTGAGTATAAACAACTTGCACCGCCCCTACACAACTTCTCCAGATTCATCAGTTGGTGGTACTGGTTCCTCCTTGCGCTGCCCATGCACGCGCAGACGGTACAGGCAGGTGTAATCGCGGCCCCAATTGCTTTTCATCATCAACACCACGACCCCGAAGTCAATCCCCAGTGCGCGCAGTTCTGAGTTCACCGGGAATGTCTGCACATTCCGTGGCGCGCCCACATCATATGTGAATTCTGCGATGCGCACGTACGACGCTGCGCGTGGAAGTGTGTTCGGTTGCTCAGGCTCCTCCACCAGCTCCTCCCCATCCTCTCTCCGTCTGCTCCTCTCCTCCCTCCATTCGCGTATCTTCTCCGTGTTATCCTGACCCTCCACCAGGCCCCACAGTTCCATGTCCCGAGGTGCAGAGCGCATATCAAACGCCACTTCAGATGCCACATGGTCGATCGTGACTTCGTCGACATAGATCGGTGCTGCGAGCACAACACCGAGTTGCCCGGTATGACCCGCGACTGGCCAACAGTGTCCGTTCTGCAGCTCGTGATGAAGTGCCCACACTGGTGGCCGACCAATGGCGTACCCATTGCCAGTAATATAGCTGAGTAGTGATCCACGAAGGGTTGACGGGGTAATTTCGTACGTGGGACTAGTGAGGGATGGAATAACGCGTGCCCCACCAGAATAGGCCGCATAGTCTGCGCGAGCGATGGTGTCCTTGCTGTAGGTCAGAACAGCGGTGTCTACAAGGTGTCCAATCAGGGAAGTCACGTCCTGTCCGTCCGACGACTTGATTGTCAGCCCCGACTTAGCTGCGCTGCCTGACGCGAGTTTGTTCCACCAGGCAGCACTCGGGCCAGCGTTGCTTGACGGAGAAGAGGCGACCTTCTTTCCCATCTCCAGCGCCTCCCTGACACCGCCTTCAACAGTCCCAACTCGCTCTTCAAGGGCCCTTACCCTCGCCCTTGCCTCCTCATCAGTCGCAGGCTCAGCCGCAGAACGTGACGGCACCTGATGGCGTTGCTGCGAGGCCTGCACCTGCGCCTGGAGTGCTTCAAGTTCCTGCCTTACCAACCCTATGCCCTCCCTCGTAATTTCCCTAACTCTCGTCTCAACATCTGTCGACTTCCGACTTTCCGACCCAACCTTCATCTCGAGAAGTCCAAGCCTTCCAATCAATTCCGACTGCACCTTCCCTTCGCTCTCCGCAAGTATGCGTCCATTTTCTGTCCGCTGCGAGAGGTCAGACAAGGTCTGCTCGATTGTCTGAAGCCGCGCCGCGATTTCCGCAATATTTGCAGCAGGAATGTCGGGCGCTTGATACACAGGCGGCTTGCCACCTAGACGTGGAATAGGAACCAACTGTAACAGGGACCCGCGCTGGGTGAAAAGGCCGATGAGTAGAAGGGCGACGAGGAGTGGCTTGAAGAGAGGTCCAGAAAATGCTTGAGATATCCAGCTGAAAGGCAGGCGGAAGAGCAGATCGTAAGCATGTCCCAGAAGTCCTCCGAAGAGGTAGAGTAAGCCAGTAAAAAGATTCCAGATCAGAAGGGTTAGGGAGAGCGACTTTGCAATTAGGTAGTGGACAAGTTGGCCGAGAGGCCCTCCAATACGTGATGGAGGGCCTTTTGATACGGATCGGCGCTGTGGAGCCAGTAGTTCTTGTGCGACTTCTCCACTAGTATCAGGCATGTATTCCTCCTCCTCCTCTTCCGGGATGTCAAGAAGTCCTGGTTCTATGTCCGTCGAATAGTTAGGATCATGGTCATTTGGTGGTGCTAAGTTGCGAGGCAGTGAAGGGTGCCGTGATGGGTCAGGCCGTAGTGATGTTCGAGGAACCTGACAGCCAGAATCGGGATCAGAAGCAACGAAGGGAGAAAATAACAGTACGTACTTGCTCTACACTTGGCTCGTCACTTTCACTCCCTTCTTCCTCTTCGGCCCCAGCGGCCGCGCCCCTCTTGACTTTGGATTTCTTTTTCCTTCTCTTGTCAGTTGAAATCACGGGCAAGTTATTCATGGTTCCCGCTGGCTCCTTCTTCTTCTTTTTTCTCCTCTTCGTCTTTCCATCGCTCTCGTAGTCCTCGTCAGACTCATAATCAGAAACTGCAGGCTTATAAGCCCGATTGTCCTCTGACATCCGGTTTCTTCTGTGTACCGCTGTGGGATTACTGCGACGCGCCGAAGTCTGGGACTGATAATCCTGCTCCTCAGCTTCATAATCATAGCTTTCCTCTCTAGCATTTCGCGGTTCGCCAGGTTCCGCTAGTTGTGACTTGTTGCTTTGCTTCAAGTAGAAACTCGCAGCGCCGTATACGTTTTTCGCCACGTCCATCACCTCCTCAAAAGGACTCTTCCCGCGCTCTTTGCGCAAGGGTTGATCTTCTTCCGCTTCGGAGTCAGGAACTCCATTCCTGAAAGACGCGCTTTTGGAGATCGGTTTCCGCGCGGCGTGTGAGCGGCTTGAAGGTCCAGGTCTGCCAGATACCTGGAGACGTTTGGTGTTGGCTGATGCCGCTGCCTGCTCGTATTCTTCTGATGTGCTTCTTCCAAGATGATGTGTTGTAGGCTGGGAGGTAGAAACGCTCGAACTCCACGATTGGTTGTGGCTATTCATGGATGAAGAGGATAAAGCGGAGTTGACGGCTGTGTTAAATGCTCCGGCGATGTTAACAGAGGTGTCAGGAAGGTCCCAGCGACCGGGTCTGAGTGGAGATGTGATTGTTTTTGGTGCTCCTGGACGAGTTGCTGCTTGTTCCTGTTTCAAGCGACGAAATTTGTCGAGAGCGGGTGCGTCTGCGTCAAGGTCGCGGCGTGGCGACACTGGCTCTAAACTGCTGTATTTTTTATCAGAAAAGGCGTATGAAAGACGCGAAACAAGCTACCCGTAGATTGCGCTGGTGGTAGGCAGAGGTTTGGGGTCCCTAGGTCCGTTTGAGGGGGGTTTGTTAAGAAAAGTGTTGTGATCGAGGCGGCGTGAACTTTGTAGAGGAGTCTGGCCAAATGACATGAACTGTCGCCCTCGTTGCGGTGCGGAGTGTGATGGGTGTGGTCAACGTATGTTCATGAAGGGTCCAAACCAAGAACACGAGCGCGTGTTCCTTTGTTGTCTCTTATTTGCACGCCACGACAATGCACATCTTCTCTGCTGCTCATTGCAATGCCATTGTGCTTCATTAGGGTAGGTATTGTATTACACGTCTTTGTCCTATGCTAAATTTATATGTTAATGGTGCTTGCTCGAGCCAAGTGCAAGGGCATCAGCAATCTTGAAGAAGATATCGATGTTGTTGTCTAAACAAGCCCTCATCAGCGTCACACGACAAAATGGCCCCGTCAAAGTACTTACAAACACCACGGAAGGTCTCAGCTCCAGGGCCGTTAGCAAATACAGACACGTCTAAACAATATTGTTAGGACCTTGCACTGTCGTATCGCGACTGGATACACTTACCAGTTAGGGAGTGCACGCCCTGGGCCTCGTTTGTGGGGAGAGTGCCGTTGATGGTGAAGCCTGCCTGATTGTCCGCAGGGTTGACTTCGTAGCCATCTGAGCCGGGGGTGGCGGGGAGACGAGGACCCTTCGTGTTGACGGAGTAGGTCTCGCGGCTACAGCACCGATCAGACGCAGATCAAATGAAAACGTGAATATCACGAACTGGTCAGGGTTGGCACCAAAGCCGGCGGCGTAGGTATAACGAGGGTTCCACTGCACAGGGAAATTGGCACCCTCAGTGCCGAAAACGACGGTGTCGTTGTTAGGGAGCGAGCCTTCAGCGACAGTGTAGCCACTGAGGCCGGAGTTCTGGTATACACCAACTATGCCACTCGTAAGAAATTGAATTACAGGAAAGCGAAGTAAATGGGACATACCAGCCTTGCGCTTCTTGCGGTCAGAAGTTTGGGCAGCGAGGTACTTGGTATCAGCGCCACCGAAGACGTCGAATCCATGACCGTGGTCGGCAGTAACGACGATAAGAGTGTTCTCGTACTCGCCGATTTTTTTGAGGTCTGGTTTCACGTTATCAGTTTAATCTCGTCTCCTGAAGGAATCACAGAACGCACGTTCAATGGAAGCACGGATGGTATCGTCGAGCTCGAGGAGTTCACCAAGGGCACGGTCATAATCAAGGACATGCATCATCTTGTCGATGCTGGCAGCCTCGGACATCATGAACCAACCAGTGTTGCTATGCTTCTGGCGAGCCTGAAGGACATCGATGGCCTTGATAGTCATCTCTTTGAGACCAGGCTGGTCAAGAGCGTCGGTGCCATCGCCTTTGGGAGAGTTTTTCTGGTTCTTGAGGTTCTCGGGATAGACATGACGGTCAAGCCATTTGGCCCTACAGTAGTGTGATTAGCAGCATACCCGTGCACGCATAGGATTTATCGTACATGACAGACTCTGAAGAACATTCGTCAATCATCCAGTCTACCTAAATAAATGGAAGGGAGACGTACTGGAGAAGATGCCGAGGACCTTCTTGTCATTTGCAACCTTCTGGAGTTCAGTGTTGCTGTATACGACATTATAACCCTTGTCAGCGAATGCCTTGTAGTAGTCCTTGCCACCAGGGGATCCAGTTCCGGGGAGGAATTGCTCAGCACCTCCACTGTTGTCCAAAATTCAGTATATTGAGCTTACGACGTCTCCAGAATACGAACCCGAAAACGACATCAGGGCCATCGCAGCTAGCGGGCCAGGGGATAGTGTTGTTCACGCCGGTGGCGCCTTCGAGGTATTCCTGGACAATTTGGGCATACTGGTTACGATCACGGGTGGCAGAGCAAAGGGCAGCTGGTGCGGATGTATCAGATGTTCACGTGAAGAAGGATGAGGCTGAGAAAGCTTACCAGGGGTAGCATCAGCGATGAAGGCGGTGGACACCATGCCGATGGGGCCACCGATAACACGGCGGAAGAGCTGGGCAATGGTCTCAATCTTGGGGTCATCGAAGGAGTTGGGGGACTGGATGATTCATAAGCAAGGGCTGGCGTATATGCAAACAGGCGCTTACACTGTCGGCGAAGACATTCAGGGCACTGACGGAAGCCTTCTTGCCGGTATAAAGAGCGGTAGCAGAGTTGGCCGAATCGGTGATGAAAGAGTCAAGGGAGTGTGTCATTTGGCTGACAATATGTATGGTAAGATCCTATTACTCGCGAGGAAGAGATGAGAGAACGCACTGGCCAAGAGCTTCCATCTGATCCATCTGCATGAGGGACTGGTAGCGACCGTTGATAGACTTGTGGGCGATGAGGCGGGCAGCGGTAATCATAGCCTGGGTCATGCCTGTAAAATGACGCGTCGGTTCGTTGAAACGTGCAAAAAAAGTGATCACACGAAAGTAACCCACCATCTCCGATGAAGAAGAGGACGTTCTTGGCCTTGCGTTTTGTGGCAGGCTCGCGAACGACCCATTGGGCAACAGTTTCGCTGCCTCCATAATACTTGAGCTTGGCTTGGTAAGTACCAGGCTATGAAATATCAAGTAAGTTCCAAATTTATTGAGGAAATGGCCCACAAAACTTACGGTGGTAAGCTTCACACCACGGAACGCCTTGGCGGCGACGTTAACGGGGGTGGGGGAGCCAGCGTCTTGCGCGAAGAGATCTTCAAAATATCTACAAGCCGAAAGACACGTCAGGCTCAAAAAACTTGAAGAGATGAGCATAACACGTACGAGAACGACCACTTTTCCAGTGCAGGCTCCTGGCCAAAGAACGCTGATGCGTCCTTGCATTGCCCGTGTTCACTCTGGATGCAGAAGGTGAACTGCTCATCAGGCACGCCAGGGTTGGTGGAACGAGCTTCAGAGCCGTTCACAGGCGCGTGTACTTCAAGGCGGACATCGAAGTATTGACCAACAAGGAAGTCAGTCTGGTCAGGAGGGAAGACACATCCGAGCTTGGGGCAAGCACCGAGGCGCTTGTAGTACTGCGCTGAGACGGCGTTGGCAAGGAAAAGAGTGGCAATGGTGACACTAGTCGGTCCCCACATAATGAAGTTCGGGAGAAACGAGCGATGGCGGACAGGGTGAATCGACAGGAGCTTTATATAGCACTGACGTTACATTGACTTCACATCAGGTAGGTAGTGTGCCAGGAACCAAAAGCCGCGTTCGAATGTCGGTCAGACTCGGTCGAAGTACAGGGTGCAGAAGCACACGTTTGTGCACCGCCGATTATGCGAGACGCGTGTTTCGTTCTTCAAGTTTTAGGAATAAGTACTTCAAAATGTGCCTTCAAGGATGCAGGGTCGCTCATCATTATGCGATGGTTGCATGATTTGGGATCTTGCCAAGCCAATGGACCTACCAATGGATTCAGCAAGATCAAAATGAAATCCTAACAAACGTGCGTTCGTCCATGTGGCCATCTCACTACCTTTCAACTCTCTCCAAGTACTTAGCTGGTGATGTACAGCATGAGTAAGTATATACAGTCTACGTAAGTACATATTGAACTCAACAGGTTGTCAGCTGTTCGGCAAATTGGTTGACATGTGGGGATGAGCAATGTCAAGCGCCGTTTGCGCGCAAAGTTTACTGGCAACTTGAGCACTAAACCCATGGTATAGTTGACGTGCCACAAAGCTTCGCAGGTCGGTGGGCTTGTCCAGGTGCCGCAGTGTCTACATCGTAAGAATGAGAACGTTTGAATACTACTCTGAAAAATAGGACTCACAAGGTGGCACACGAGAGAAAAAGAGTTTGATAGCCCTGGATGGACATCATAGCATTTCCACATCTACATGTCCTCTGCACCCCATTGATAGCTCTCCAGGCCTTTGCGTTTCCTCTCATTCTTACTTTGAAATAGCTTTTTCTCGAATCCATTACCTCGGTCTAAGATTATGGAAGATGGAATTAGCCAAAGAAATTGAACCCAATTTTTTGACAACTGACCAACACCATCCCATCTATATCCGGGCTTGATTCCAAAGCGATTTGGCGGTGGTGGTGGGCCATTGTATTCAGGCTTACGTGGGCCTTTCACTTTGGATTTCTGGAAGACCAAAATCAAGGGAAGTGAATACAAGGAGAGCAAAGGGTTTGAAGGACTTACTGTTAGGAAAGCTGCTGCGGGATCGTTCCAAAGCTCTTTCGCCTTCATCTCCTCGTTGAGCTCCGCATCGTCTGCGTGTCGTGCGAATTTCTTCCCTCTCTGTTTCTCTATATCTAACCTTTGCTTCTCCTTCTCCTCCCGCTGCACAAGACCCTTGCCCCACTCCATCTTTTGAGCTTCCTTCTCTTCGCGCTCACGCTTCAGGCGCGCAGCTTCAGCCCGTGCAGCTTTTGTGTCGATCTTTTTTCCGCTCGCGTCACGATACACAGTCTCTTGTGCCTGCGCAATCTCCTCAGCAGTTACCGTCGGTATGACATCCTTCTTCCCCATCGTCTTCTGCAATTGGCTCGCTGTCATCAGCCCACCCACGAATGCTTTCGGTTCGTCCACAACCACCGGCTTCTCATCCTCATCAGGCGGTGGGCTATCTTGCTTGACGCCTTCCCGAATCGTGGCCCAACCAGAACTTTCTCCTGTTGGTTCTGTTCGACGTTTCTTGAAGCCTCGATCACTCGCAACGACCGCTTCTACAACATCGTCGTCCTCCTCCTTTTCCTCTGCACCCCAACCGCCATCGTCGTCGCGCAGGTTCGGCAGCATGGGTCCTGGTGCCAATGTCGCTGCCTTGCGTTTTTTCTTCTTCAAAGGTGCTGTTTTGGCAAGAATGGCGTCTGCTTTTGGCCCAGACATATACTTTTCCGCGAGATAAGACTTAAGGCTCGACATAATGGCAGTTAAAGCGACAAAGTCAGTTCCGAGAAAGAGGTGTGTATTGACACAAGAACTATTGCTGACTAATCGTGTGTGGCGACATCTATGGAAAGAAACATGTCATGAGTTTGCACAGGAAGTTATCATTGTTGGGCACATGGTGTAGTTGGTTATCACGCCCGCTTAGCATATGCTGGCCTGCGGGCGGTCCCCGGTTCAATTCCGGGTGTGTCCATTTTTTTCCCTCATTCGAGAAAGTAACTATCGCAAACCAAACATTTTCTCAGCCGCATCGTTCCAGCAAGCCTTGAAGGGTTTCTCCACAAGAAAAGTCATGCTGTGTCGTGGTCCAAAATATTGTAATACATAACTATACACTAACGATACAGGGTATTGTGTTCCATCTAACGTCCCTTCTAATGGGCATGTTCCCTGATTGTTTGTTCGTCATCCTCGGCAGGTTGCTCGCGGATAATAACATCCTCCATTCTCGTTGAGACGCCACTCAATAGAAGAACGGCAGTCGACAGGATCCCAGCGGCAAGAACAAATATCGCCTTGGGGAAGAATACCACAGTTGAACTATATGTTAGTGCGTAGATATATGGCTGAGGATCGTTACTTAGTGTCAAATTGATGGTGAAATAGTCGAATTCTTCTCACGTTGATGATGTGTGCGATCGCAGATAAGACAGCCATCCCTCCAAATAATGCTCCAGTTTCCGAACTGTAACCGGAGGCATGAAGACAGACTGCGCCGAAAGAATGGAGGGAAGGATTTCCTCCAGAAGTGAACGAAGATAAGCATGAAAGCCCGATGTATGTAGCCTGTGAAGAGGTTGGGGCCAAAGCAACAAGTGCATCTGCTAGGCCGTCGACAGCGAGGGAGGCAGAGGCGAGGCGTTTATCGAACTTTACTTCTGCCGCAAGGTCCGCAGCATTCGGGCTCGCGCTCGTTGCCTTGGGTTTGAGGTAGGAAATGACGACTAAGGCGAGAAGCTTAATTACAAGACCACACATGTAGTGAAGTACGTACTGGGAAGGAAGACAAGCAGGTTGAACGCTCTTGTAATCCATAGTAGCGACATATAGTGGCCCAGCTGCATGCGAGGTCAGGGCACAGAGAATCAAGCCAATGCTGGGCGACCTACCTCCGCTGCAGTCCAGGAGTAGACATGTTGCGCATATATATACTTGGACGAATAAACACCCTGCCAATAACATTGAGCCTCCCATGACGTCAACCACAAAAGGCTGAGATGTTACAATTGACACCAGATATAGGAAGAGAGCTATTCCAACCAGCGTAAGGTTATAATTCCTTCCTCGCCGACCGGGCACAGGGCGAGGTGCGAACATAGCGATGGGAATCAAAAGTGCACTTATGAACTGGGCGATATAACCACGAATGACAGTCAAGGGTGAACTCTTGAAACGGATTCCCTCCAGATGAGTGGCGTCGTGGTCTAAGGCAGTTGGTTCTCGAGATTCGGGGCATAAGAGGAGGACATAAAACAGCACCGCGGCCAGTAAGCTGATGCTGAGTGCAAAAGCGTTTTCGACATTCATGATAGCCGCACGTGGTAATACGAGGCCACTGAACTGGAGCAACTCCGCGTGAGCTTGTTAGTCAGAGGTTAACCATAGATATGCGCACCCATGGTCCTGCAGCCAGTCCGACAAAGACGATTCCCTGTATCGTTGAAAATATCTTAGATCTGGAAAAAATGTGTGAGCCATCTCATCGGATGATATAAAAATCCGACATACCGCGACCCATGTCTTGTGCAGTCAGAAGTATATCTAGCCAAAATTGAATCTAGATGTTAAGAGCATGGGGTAATCGATACTCACGCATGAACAACACCATTGAAAGATGACAGCCCGCCGACCAACCCCTCAAAGATTGGGCCCGCTAGTATGAATTTCTCTGCATGACGCCCAAATATAGAACTTGGGTGCATGACGAGAACGTAAAACGATTCCCTGGCCACGGATCAGAAGGCTTAAGCAAATATGTCAAGGTAGGCTCACATGAGAATTGCCCCCAGGAGAAACAATGCGAGGACTGGTTTTCTGCCGTGTATGTCACCGAGTCTGCTCCAAAAGCCGGTCGCAATGGCGCTCAGGACACTCATAAGTGTTATGACGGCTGAATTGATTGTTTAATTACGTGAAGAGCGGCATGAAGTATCGACATACAAGCTTGTATTCTTGCGGCACGGGCCTGCACGGGTGCACTTGAGCAATCAACGGCGGCAGTCATGAAGTACTGAAGTCCTAGTCCGCTCTCGTCGTCCTCGGCATTGAGCGTCCGACATGCGATGGCTTTGTATACCTGAATGCGGGGGGACATAGTCACTCCCCGCTAATTATGATGAGACGGCATTAGATTCCGATTAAATGTGATACGCACCGACATCGAGACAATGAGAACAATGGGAAGTAACCTATAAGAGACTGAGCGGAACAATTGAAAAAAAGGATCAACGGACTCACCAATAAGGATTCGCTTTCAAATTCGTAAGTACCGGAAGATATGCCCTCGGGCGTCTTGGCCTCGACTTGCTTCGTTGCGAAAGGGGAAGCAGTGCCTCAACTTCCCCTGGATGAAGAGATGTCGACGTTGACAACATGTCTTCAAGTGGTATATCGTCGGGGGTATCGTGGTACCGCCTGTATATACAGCCTGGTAAGAGTTGAGGTGTACAGGAGGACGGGAGGGGTGCTCGAATCAAGGGGGGTGTCAAGAGTGTGGTAGATTTAGGATGTCAAGCTTATCTGATAAGTTGCAATCCCACGTGACACCCCGCTCAGACCACCGGCCAGCAAGCCGATGCAACATTCGCAATGTGGCTAACTCAGACGGTCTAAAACTCACCCGTCATATTCCGGGCTAGGGTCCTAGATATTTGTGACGTTTCACATCTATCTTCAGAGAATCATCGTGGCGAACTTACCGGCGGATGGGTCATTTCGGACTTGTCGAACTATGCTGGCGAAAATGACGTCGAATAACAACTCGGTGGAGAAGAGGAGTTGTGTACAAGTGATATCGTGGTGGCAGGGGATCCACTCTGCCTTCGTCTGAAGAAATGCCTTGTTCGCTTTGCTGCAAATAGTATGTATGTGTATCAATATCCTTACATTCCCACCCGTTGGCCTGGCACCACAACGCCTGGTTTCACGTCTTATGAGGGGGTGAAGTTAATAGATGACTTCTATCGATCTGGAAATCAGGTTCTAGGAGCGCTGTAGGGTAGACATTGTCTGAGAGACGATGGATGAAGTTAGGAGTTGGTCACACATTGAAGGGCTGAGAATAGATTGTTCAATCCAGTTTCCTTTTTTGTGGGCTGTGCCGTCCGATCATTGATCACTCTCAGGGCTGCCCTTGTAACTTGCTTGAACAGGGCATCTTCCTTCCTTCTCTAATCCATCATATACTTATGTCAAATTCTTCTTGAATGGCCTCAACGCCAGCTCCGCCACCTCTGGCCGAGAGGACAGATATCCACAAGTCCTGCAAATCTCTCGAAACGCTGCTTAATATCTTCAATGATTACTGTGAGGCTGCTGGTGCAATTGGCGTATTGCAGAAGAAATTGGCCAAGGCTTTGCGCGATACAGCTGGTATGAAGGCAACAGGAGCGATCGCAGGTTTGTATGACTCTTCTGTTCATCTTAGTACTTAATGTGTTTAACATGGTTTAGCGAATGCCCTAAATGCAAGCGCGACCATATTCGAAATGTCGTCTGACATCGATGCCAAATTTGCCAAAATCTCGGACAAGGAGTATGACGCGATTAGCGGAGAAGTCAAAAAATGGTTCAAGAAGCTAGCTGTTGGTCTTTGTATAGATGCATCAAGATGTCGATAAGTTGCTAATGACACCTCTTGTAGAAGGAGGAGAAGTTCCACGACGAACGCATGGCCAATGCCAATGCAAGAATCAAGCAAGCCGGTATTTTTCTTAGCCGTTTACCTTCAATTATGGTGTCTTATTAACTGCAAGGCCAGGTGTACGAGAAGAAGTCGAAGAAGAACTCTCGCGATGCGACTGAGGAGCACGCTCGTTATATCAACTTGATTTCATCACTGGGCCCAGAGATATCACAAGAGAAATAGTAAAGTGCCCTCACCTCCCAAAGCACCATATACTGACATTGGTGTAGCAATCACTCTCTCAACGTCACCCAACGTCATGCTGCAACCATATACAGTGCTGCTGCCTGCCTTTCCAGGGTCGCTGATGCTGAATGGCTCAAAACATGCGAGGGTATCAGGCGTTACTCTCCCACAATCGGCCAACTAGGGGAGTGGCGTGCTCTTTGCGAGGGAGGCTGGTACGGCCCCATTCCACCAGACCTCGTTGACCCTAATGATCAGAGACCTCAACCATCTCAGAATAATGCAGCGGAGAAGAAGCTAGAGGGTGAAGAGCTTCGATCGCCTGCCTCACTTGGAAACATTCAACCGGAGGATGCACCGGAGCCCACAGACCATGGTCGTTCATGGAATACTGCGTTACCTAGATTGGATCATGAGCCTTCCCATGATCAGCGGGCTTCAGACCACTCACCAACCCCCAGCCCGAATAATAAGATCTCACCTGTTACTTTCCACCGCAGTTCAACGACCTTCCAGGACTACAATGATACCTCTAAACGCACTCTTGCGCCTCCGATACCTGATACCAAAGAAACAAACATGGATTCTGTACGCTCTTTGTCTGCGTTTCCTCTTCCACCTACCCACTTCCCGATACCTCCACGGCGGCAGCAGACATCACAGTCTCAATCATCACAATCATCAACATCGTATCCTAGTATCCCAAGGCTGACCGAGTCGCCTCTGCCCCGTGAAGATATCGATACAGGTAATAATTCAGGCGCTCCATCCGCTTCTGATAACACTTCCACCACTCCTTCCTCTCCTGTACTTCAAAGGAAAGAGAAACTTCTCCCGGGTGAGGTTGCTACGCTTTCTGGACCAAACGATAATGACGCAAGACAGTCAATCCCGGAGACCTCTGGAGAGGCTCCAGCCTCGGTAGAACAAAACACTCAGCACATGATCGATAGCACCTCCCAGGCCATGGACACTTTCAACGACCGTGAATTTGGTGTCAACGTCGGGGACATCCCTAGATCTCGAGCGATAAATGTTGGGAATTCGCCTCCTGCTCTCGATAGAACAGATAGAGTTGTAACCGGCGGCAGTATTGTGGCCGCAATGCGCACCCGTTACTCAGATGATGTGCGCCATCCTTGATTTTGAAATTCTATCTTTATCCTCATAATTTGTCCAGAGTGCTAACACGTCCAATCCAATATCTCCGAAAGTTGTTCATCGTCTATCTGGCAACATCAACGAACTCGCCAACCGTTATCAAGTAGTTGAAACACCTTCCTTGCCACGCTATGGAACCCCCTCTGCATCACGTCAACTGCCTCTTCCACCGAGCGGGAGCCCGCGTAAGGACGAGAATCATCCTCAAAACAATATTGCATCTGGAGCTGCAAGCCCGCCCACTTCAAGTTCACCTCGGCTTGAAGATGCCACTCGTCGACGTCAACAGCGCCTGAAAGATCTCGCACAACTGGAGCTCAAAGAGAAGGAGCTTGCACTTCGTGAGCATGAACGCGACCTGCAGCAAAAGGCTCTCGAACTTGGCCGCGAACGTGCGCACCTAAACAATCTTCGCGAAACCGATGAATATGGGCCTTCGAGCAACTTGTCCCACAGTGCAACGCCACCACAGGTTTACTCCCAACTGAAACCTCGTGAACGCAAGACGTCCTTCCGTTTACAACGCCAACAGTCTCAAACCGATGCCGCCGGACCTAGTCAACTCCAGCAATCATATAATACAACCCACCTTGCCCCTCCCTCCCCATCATCCAACTCCTACAAGCAATCCCATTCGCCCACATCACATACGAGCCATCACTCCCACTCTTCAACGCTATCCACCCAATTCTCCCCATCCCGTTCACCCACTGCTGGCACTGCTGCCCACGCCCCATATTGCGGCTGCGAATCCTGCTCCGCCACAAAATACCGCATGCCACAGGCGCCTCCAGACCCATCGTCCCTCCGTCCACCAGCAGAACCAATTACCCTCCGGCCAGCCGAGAAGAAGCCTGGCTGGATGCGAAGGCTGAGTATGCCCGTAGGCAACGCGTTCAGCCTTGATTCCAAGAAGGCCCAAGGCGTGCCTGTGTCCCAGAACTTTAGCGTTGGCGCGGGCGTGGGTAGCGGACAAGTAGGACGAAGGGGGTTCTTCTCGATGGATGGGAAGAAGAATGCGAGCAGCACACAGCTGAACATCAGAGAGGATGGACGCAGGAGTTATGAATCCAGCGGGGTCAGTAATCGAAGCATGACGCACTTGGGTCTCGGGGTTGGAAGACGGTGACTGATCGACGTGTACTTATGGACGCATTTTCAATTATGTTCAGGCGATGTGTACACTATTTCTTCTTGGCTCGTCTCTTGTATGTATCAGTATACTATTTCAGACCATACCCATGTACTCGATGATTACCATGTCATCTACCTATGCTATAACCCTGCGTATGAACAGAACCAAGAAATTGGTTAAGCAGTAGCGTAACAGTTTCTGGATTTGGTTAGATGAGGGTTATGTAGGTTGACATACACAATTTTCCCACCTATCACCGTAACACCCATTTGAATTATCTAGTATTGACTATAACAATCATCCCCACCCCCCAACGTTGCAAACTCTTGGTAGGCTTTTTCTCCGGATCTTCACCTGATTCTCACTATTGTTTAATCTTTGCAGATACTATGACAAGTAGTGCATCCGGTGCCGTAACCACACTTATCGGAGGCATTCAGAATATCTCTGCGCTTCTCCCGTTGCTTGGGACGGACCAATGCGAGGACCACGTTAGCTCGGCCATTTCCCGTGGTTACCTTTACGCTGCTGCATCGTCGATGTCCATCTTTGGCAGCCTTGGTGTCGCCAGAGCAGGCATCAAGACGCTAATAGCGAGCATCGTGGTCCCATCTTGGGGCTTTTTTGGTGCCGAAAAACTGGACGATGCAGGTTTCAAGCCAGCTGGGAAGAACGCTTCCCTCATTCTCATGGACAAAGGCTGTCGCCGTCGATACTTAGCGGAGACTCGCTTTGATGCTCTCCTCGCAGCGTCACAAATTGAGCACCTGCGCGTCAACGATCTGAATCGCTTTAGATTTACCGCTACAAGTTTTCAGTGGAATGCAAGATTGTTTTTTGTGGCCACCGTTTTAGGATTGCTTGGAATTTTGCCCTATTTACAGCTTAACGTGCATCATGACAGCAACTTTCTGTCCCCTTCTACACGATGGTCATTTCCCCTTGTGCGGATTGTCGGATCGTTCCTTTGTGCAACCTCTATGCAGGTCATTATCCAGCGCCGCCTCATTGCTATCATGCGAAAGCGCCTCATCTTCCATGCGCTAACAAATGGACGAAACCACACATTTTTGGAGACTGTATTACCAGACTATTGGAATCTTCAGACTTCCTCTGAACAGTCATTATCTCAATTGGACCAACTCATACTGAAACAAGGAGTGCCTAAGGCAAGAGCCTATTCTGTCTGGCTCTCACAGCTCTCACAGTTATGGGACAATTTTGTTGGCCACTGTCACAAAGCCTTACTTATGCTACATCGCCATCGCCAGCCGCCACCAGCTGATGTAGAGAACATAGGAGATCCAACTGGCATTCAACCGGACTTATGTTCAAAACAGGATGATTTACAGAAAAAATTTCTAGAGGTCAAGGCTGAACTTGACAAAGCATATGAACTGCTTCAATTTGGGGCAAGCAACATATGGGATTATGTTGCCTATCTCGTACTATTTCTTGGGTCAATCAGCACAGTCACAGGATACATCCTATCTTTCAGTGTTGTTCAACGTGCCAATCCTGTATTCAATTCTCTAGGTCCCGTAGCATGGGTCATCCTTGAAGCCTTCCTCTCAGTTGTTCGTTTGGTTCTTTGGGGTTGGAATCCAAAGAGTGATGATATGGAGCCTTTGAACATACTCATTGATCTTGATTCCGCTCCACCATTTCCAACTTGTGCAAAAAGCAAAGAAGTGATTATGGATACCAAGTTCCTTCCCGTTGTCCCAGCTTCTCACTTTTTGAGCTTGATCAGATTCTATGCTGGCCAGCTGCAAGCCTTTTCACAAGAAGGCCTGTCTGTGTTCTACACACTGACACGAGCATCTGCAACTTGGCCTCAGATTGACAAACATGTTCTTTTCATCACTTTGGTTGACTTTCACTCTGATAAGACTGTTGTCTACCATGAGGACTTGCAAGGAAACAGTGTATTGTTCTCAGCAGAAAGTCTACACACCACAAGTCAAAGTCCTGTTTCTATGTCTCTAGTTCAGATTTGTGACCCAATCAGCTTTGAAAATTTCCCTACTTTCAATGCACCAGGCCTGTTGAGTCTGCTGAAAGTACACTATCAGGACATTTGCACCCAACTAGGTAGAAACAGACCTAATGGTGTATTTGTAAACAGACTTCAAGCAGATTGGACCTTGACAAGGATTTTGGCAAACCCATTGGTAAATAGTGTCACTTCAATCTTTGATGATGTAGAGCGGAAAGATGGCAGCCATGAGGTGCAAGACATATCCAATAAAAGAAGTAAGAAATCTGTTTTCTTTAGGACATTTGATGGGAACTTATTATTTTCAGGACCTGATATTGCTAAGTACCTGGCTTTTGGTGCATTACAGGGAAAACAGCAAAGGAGATTCAAAGCTAGACATTCCTGGCTTGAAAGCTATATGAAGCAAGTTGATATTACTTTACAAAGACAGATCAATAACTGGTGCTCTCAGACTGGGCTCACACCTTTTCAAAGCCTATATGAAGTTCGTGTTGGTGCTTTAATGGTTGAATTCTTGAACTTGGAAGCCCTTCTTATTTATGAACTTGAATTGTGGGAAAACCATGTGCGAAAAGAATATCAAAATGTCCTTCTTTCTGTCAAACTATATGATCACTCTGAGACACAAAGTATCATAGAATGGATGGATAAAGACCAATCTGCACATGCAACACAACTTGTCTCTGCTTACCATCTTTCTGTCCAGAGAATTATGGAGGCCGGACACAAGCCTGCTTTGGATACACTACCCTACGATAGCCTTCGGTGGTTGATGTGTCAGTCACACTCTAAGATTGTGCAGGAATGGGAGTATCTCTCTCAATCCGGAAAACACCTGCTTTCAGTGCAACCATATAAACTCTGTGAAGATGAAGTTCAGGAAATGTCTGCTCCACAAGAACTATCAAAAATAGCCTTTTGGAATTTTCTCAAGCAAGAACAGGAGAGTCGCATTTTAGATGAACTTGCACGCATTGAAACTGCAGTAAAGCACCCAAATTATATGATGCGACTGGGAGACCCTCAAACCTTATTTCAAAAAAGCATGTGGTTACCTGTTGTTGGTCCACTGCCTAACATGTTATCAAAACCTGATGAAACCCATGCTGCAGGTGTCTCATTTGCTTTTCAAGGGCTTAAAGTTACAACAGTGTTAGGGAAGTCCTGTCTCCAGAACAATTCAATGGCTCCAGCAACATGTAAAATACAATTCTATGCTCCAATGGATGGCAGGGATATTGTGCTTGCTTTGAAGCATCAAATCAATGGTGCAGTTGGAACTATGCTAAATCTCGAGCTGCTAGTGAATGACATATTTCCACTTCCAAAGTTGAAACAAATGACTCGAGGAGAATGGAAGCTCTTTGAGCTTCATTCTGCAAGGGATTTGAGACCTGGATGGAATGTAGTCACTATCAACATACCTCGTGGTATAGTCTATGAACTACAAGACATCAGTCTACTTGGCCCACACCAGATTCCATATCTGTGTAATCCACGTTCCATGGTCAAGGCAGCAGTAGAGGCAAAGATTCCTTCAAGTGATGAGAAGGATTTGAACCAAGTCGACTTGAATGAACAAAGAGAAAGAGAACCTGAGAGGCAGTGAACGGTATTTTTAGAGTAATATGTAAATTGTTGAACCATGTACACCTATGTAACAAAATACATATATTTTCCTTCTTTTTCTTACTGAAAACAGCAACCAGATTGTCATTCTTCAGGTGTTTGCACAAGCATAAACCAGAACATTGGATGGCTGGAAGATTTCAGAGCTACCAGAGGGACAAGCACGTTTCAAGAGAAGAGAAGAAAACATGCGACACGCTGTATCAAGTTACATTGTGAGTAAGTACGCTAATGTGCTGTTAGAGATGAGGTTGCGCTGATGAGTGGTACTGGCGATTGGTGACTACGTGATGGTGATACTTAGTGGGTGAATATGGGGAGGGAATATGTAGAGTGGATGCGTAAATGAGGTCGTGGGATTGTATAACATAGTGATGCTGGACGGGCGGGCGGGTTGGCGGGATTCGGAGGATGTGACAGGAGGTGGTGGGTAGAATGCGGGGTGGAGGGTAGGGGAGGAGGGGAAGGCAAGATGGGGAGGAGATCGGTCCCATTGCCTATTCGCCAACGTCCAGTATGCATATGTCTATGTATAACCCTAGCCGCCGATCGTGAGGTGCCTGCAGAGGCCTTAATCAAAGGTGGCAGCGGACTATGCTGCCCATCGAGGCACTGCCAGGCCACGTCGCAAATGAGAGACGACGTGCCAGGATCATCATGGATGGGATTCAACAACGTCAGGGTTGGGTTTCGTGGCCGTGGTCATATGGATAGATTAGAGCGAATAGCCACTATGCCGCCTCGCATCTCGGTTGTTCTATTCCTCAGCGAGCCGCGGACCCATGGAAATTGTCAGCGGTGTGGCGTGCGTGACTTGATTAAGAATTCGATGAGGTTTAGTATAGTGATAGGAATTTAGGGGGAAGTTCAAGAATCGGAGGTAATGGATTCTTAGGGAGTAAGGGAGGAGAGGGAGGAAGATCAAGAGGAGACTAGACGCCTTGAGGGGTTGGTTGTTGGGTAACAGTGACATCTCGAGCCTGGCCTTGCATATCCTGGAAAGAGCGGAATAGGTTAGCAACGAGATACACAGAGTAAAATAGATGGATGATGGAGTTGAATGGAACAAGAAAAGAATGTAAGACACGAACCATGCGCTGCTTCTTGAGAGGACGAGGCCGGATTCCTGCCGTTCCCGCCTTAGCATTAATGATTGCTTTCGGCGGGGCGGCCACGCCGTTCCCGTTCCCATTGACATGTGGCGCGCCCATCCTGTTAACTGGCGGCGGCGCTGTCACGGGCAATTCGTCTCTCTCACGCTTCATCCCCCGCTTATCATCAAAGGTCGTTTGGTACGGAATCGCAGACGTCGGTGTTACTGTTGACGTCGCCGCGCTTCGCAGGGGAGTCGCTATTCTTGGTGTCGTTGTGGAGGTCTCTACTGGTGGGAGTGCGTTCTTCGGGGCTGCTGACCCGGGTCTAGGCACGGCTGATCCCGTCCGAGGAACCGGTGGTTTTGTCGATCCTGGTCGTTGAACTGCCGATCCTGGTCGTTGGACGGGTGCGGTGGGCCCGGCGGTCACAGGTGTTGGTCGGGCCAGAGGAGCTGTGGATCCAGGTCTTGGCGTACCGTTAGACATTGGAGGTCGATTAGATGCCGAACCTGGTGGTGCGGGTATTGGTTGTGGTTGTGCGACAGAGGCTGCAAGGGCGGCCTGAACTTGAAGTTTTTGCAGGCGCTTTGCCTCTTTCTTTGCGGGGCTGAGTGTGAGTACAGCGGGCAGAAAAGGGGACGCACTCGTTTTTTGCGGTCTTCCCGTGCCTGCGCAGACTCAAGGACGAGAGCATTGGGATTCCACTGAGGGGGGATAAGGAGATTAGATGAGTAAGCAGGAGGAATAAAAGGGTGCATACGCCTTTGAGGCCCTCGAGGCTGACTGCGAACGCCTCCCGCTGTGTCCTGCCATCGAAGGGGGCAATTTGTATTCGCTGTTTTGGCGGGACCAGCATCGTCGTCGTCAGATAGTCATCCTTTTTGAGGGAATGTTTGCCTGAGGTCACAGTTGAGACAAAAAAAGAGCAGCGGTGGGCGGAGCAGACACACCTGGAATGCCCTTGATGAGATGCTTGTAGTTGTTCCTCTGCTTCTTGTCCCCCTTTCCTCCCTCCTCATCGTCCCCATCTCCGTCCGGTGCCACAGGTGTCACCGAGCCAACCTCCGTCTCCTTGCCCTTGCCCTTATCCACCACTCCAGTCGCGCCGGGTGTAACGGGTGTAGGGCCCAGCAGATCGAGACCTGTCTCTGTCGGCGCAGCAAAGGGCCGGACATATTTGTCGTACTCCGGGAGAAGGAGGAAGCGGCTAAGGAGGTCCTGTGTGCTGGATAGATGCGTTTGCTGAGTCTTTGGCGGTGCTGCTCGGCAACGGTCGTGAATGAGGACACATCTGATCAATAGATCGAGTAGAACGTACGTGGTGGTGGCAAGAAGAGGCTGGAGGACGAGGCCGATGGCGGGGGGGTCGAGATTCGTGAAGTGGAGGGGCCTGCGACAGCATTTGGTTGTTCAGGGTTCATAGCACGACGGTGGATCGACTGCAAGGGGGAGACGGCGGGGACGACGGCGGAGAGCAGTCGTTGCAGTCGAGTCGATGGGCGCAGAGTCGGGAGGACAACGACAAGAGCAACGTCCAAACAAGTGTTTGGCTCTGTTGCACAATTGCTTATATTGCCTCCGTCCATAAGCTTATCGCGGCTCATAACCTCTCTCCAATGCAGTGACCGCCTCAGACGTGGGTGATTCAGAGGCTCCAGACTGTGCTCGACAAGTATCTCAAGGCTCGAGTTGCGGCGCGGACCTCAAGAACGACGCGTGTTATGTTCCCCCTGGAGCCATTGGGACGCGAATTCAGAACGGGTGGACTCTCGTCGACTAGACTACGAAGCGTTCAAATATGGTCTCCGACAACACGTTACGCGACAATAGCCTGCACTACGAGGTCGTTTGTCGATGTACGAGACCCTATGTAAATTGGGGCCCCTGAAGCCTCTTCCTATGAAAAAATGTCACTAGCACACTTGACTATGTTCAAAAAATATGGAAAAAGTCATTCCGTCAAAAGGTCCACTGCAATGTTATTGCCGCATGCGTGTGCCTCTGCGATCTGGCATAAAACGCGGCGCATGGAAACATCTATTTATGACAACCCTGCTCTGCATTCCAATCAGTCAAAGTGTGGCCCTCCCACGGCGATTTCTCATTGGACTTCATTTCGTTCGAGCATGGTATCATGTACCTCGACGATGAAACACTGCCTTTGGCAAGGAAGCGAGAAAGCAAAGCGACCTCTCCACATACTAAACCAACCTTGACTAATCGGTGGCTCTCGAAAATATCAGAATGTGGCTCGGAATGATGGGAGCCTCACCCCGATTTTGATTAGACGACTACAGAAGTCTGGCAGTGGTCTGTTATTATTTGGTCAATGTACTTACTATTGGGATGAATATCGAAGTAACGCACCCGCCAGTGACATGCAGATTTCTTACCTGTATTAGGATTTTACCACAGTCCCACCGAGTCTGCTTGAGAGAATTCAGCCTCGAAGCTCGTGTTACTGTCTTCCCTCGAGCAGCACAGAGCGACAATACTGAACACGATTCACCAGGGCTACATAGCCAGCTGCAGGCTGGCACCAGTGCTATATGTACCAGGTGAACGCAGAATGGTACTCACGGCACAACGCAATCACACATGGTAACAAGGGCGCGCCACTATACAAACGCCTTGAAGAATTTCCTGAACAATTACAAACTCATCTTCGTTCATTCTTCAAAAATAAATCAATTTAAATTTCAGAGGAATTTTTGATCCAAGAATTTTTGCAGATTATACTACTAGCCTTTGTCCCCATAAGAAAACTCGATCTAGTCTCATTTCGCTGCAATCATATCGAAGTTTGCCCGAAAGCTGTGTTTGTCTTCGTTGCCCCAAAACTAATATTACAACGTATAATAATACAGTGTATACCTTCTCAAATCATGCTGAAGACGGTCCAGCCACAGCCCCACCTGTGATCGCCCCATACCCGGCCACCGCCCCGCCTCGAAGGTCCTTACTAATCCGTGACCGCCCACGCTCTCTCTCAATTACCCTCTTCTTCCCTTTCTGAATTCTCCCTACATTCGGGCCTCGTACAAGTAACGCCAACACCAGCGCACACACCAAGAGGCCTCCTGCAGTGACAAACACGGCTTTGGGGAACGCAGCTACGGTCCCACTGTATACCAAGCCAAACAGCATAGGCTGCATATCATAACATCGTCAGCTCTTCAGGTAAAGAAACAACGCGGAACGGAGGACGCACCCCGAGGATCATTTGCCCCAGAGTCTGCAAAACCGCAAGGGCACCAAATAGCTCCCCGACGCCCCCGTCAGATGACGCATCATTCCCTTCGTCCAAAACCCGCGTTTGTGTGATGCACAAGGCAAGACTTTGCAACGCAGGCGGCGCACCACTCCCCAGGCTGCTTGCACCTGTAGCGAGCACGAACAAAGCCTGACTCTGGGTGGCTGATACGCCATGATTACCAAGAGAATGAACTGCTGGCATAGGTCCAAGTGCAACGAGCGCGTTTGAAATGATATCAATCAGGAGCGACAAGCGTGTGACGAGTAGGTCGAAGGATATCTCTCGTGCGAGGTGCGCCCTTGTCGGCTTGGGCTTCACGGCCTTGAGCTTGTTCCCACCAACGGGATTGCTCTGCGTGGATTGGGGTTTTGTTGGCTTAAATGCAGCGATTATCCCTGACAAATTGATGAGCCAACATTGGAGGCAAAATAATAGACAACGTACAAGGGCAGAGGACCAGGAGAAAGACGGCCCTGGAGGCGCTCATGAATGATATATAATAGCTGAGTTGCTGCACGCCCCATCCATAAACATGCACAGCGTATAGATATTTGACTTGATAGACTCCCTGTAAAGTTAATAAGATCGATTCCAGATGCCGGAGAATGTCGCGCTACCCACAGTAGAAATCATCGCAAGGAGAAGAGCGCCCCCCAGATACGTCAGGCTCCAATCTCGGTGCTTCCTGCCACGATCATACCTGACAACAGGCAGGAATAGTCGCAAGGGTCTCAAGAAGGCGCTAATTATGCCTTCTCTTGTTGGATGTTCTTGAATGCCGTTCACGGGAACAACTTGCATAACGACGGCATCCTCGATAGCCCGTGCTTTGCCTTTGTCATGCTCTACGACAGCACGCTGCCTCTTCGCCTTATCAAGTGATTCTGGAAAGACAAACAGCACCAAGATGAAGTTGATAAGGGAGCAAATGACAGCGACCCAAAAGACACAGGTCACGGACAGCCTTCCGTCGCTCGTTGTCGACGAAAACCAAGGATGGTTGATAAAATAACTGCCGATGCTAGGTCCTACGCTGACGCCAATGTAAAATACGCCTGCGAAACGCGAGAAGATCTGTGCCCGGGATCCACTGGAAGTGCAGTCGCTCAAGTAGGCGGATGTAGCAGACTGGAGCGTTGACCAGCCACCAAGAGCGCCTTCGAATATCGGAGCGAGGACGAGTAACTTGTGTCCGTGTGCTGCTAGAGGGGAGGTTGGCGTGGAAACGAGGATGAAGGTAAGATCACTGTAGGCGCACAAACGTCAGAACATTGCAGATTACAAGAGGAAGGACCTATGTACGTGAGGAATAATCCGAATGTGACGATGGCGAGAACCTTGGTCCGGCCATGGCGCTCTCCAAAGTGACCCCACCATCCTGTGGTGAGTGCAGAGAGCAGGCCCATGGTTGTCGTCATCATCGTCTGGAGGCGTGCAGCACCAGCTTGGACGGCTGGGTCCCCCATGCATCTATTCGATGGTAGGCGTCGAGGATCGTCACTGCTGTGATGGTTTGTGGAGTGTAAAAGCCCTGAAACTTGAGTGTAATTAGACGACTGGAGGTCGTATGGGTGTAGAGTTGGGCCGAGAGGGTCTAGAGAGAAATAAAAAGGAGTGATGTTGTAGTCGCTCTGAGTGAAGATAGTTGAGGATGATATTGAGATCTCGGTGTGATTATATTGTGGCTTGTGGCCGTGTAGTCCATTGCACGCTAATTGGGTGAAGACCTCTATTCGAGGAGCGAGGGTCATCCCACGCTATGTGCTCGTTAGTACCGCCTATGCGCCGAACACTGATCGATACGAACCACAAGCGCAGCAGTCACAGCGAATGGCACCAGCCTGGCTGCTGATGAGCAAACCTACGGGTCAACAGAAGGTCGCACACGACTTACCATAACGGCCGTGGACGATAGAACGGTTTCCTGCTCGAACTTGCTCCTAGTAATGGATCTGACTCCCCTGCACTGTGGCTGCTTGTCCGACATCGCACCAAGCTTGGGCTCTCGATCTCAGCTCCCTCTGCGTACATCGTTTTCTGGTGACGGTGGTGGCAGCGATGGGGAAGGCGGGGTAATTATAATAGTATAGGCTAGCGCCTGACGTCTGAACAGGGTAATGAAGGCAGGTAGAGGATGAAAGCGTCAATTTATAGACTGAAGCATTGGTGTGGGCACGAGGCGCATGCGCAAGAAACGGGGGCGCGGGTCCACAGGGTGTGGGCGAATCAGAATTTGAGGGGTTATCATGTATCACGTCCGCGTGCCGTCCACGCCCAACAACGGCTGACTCACTCACGACGCCCAGCCCTCGGATACCTTATCTTCTGGCACAAGAAACACATGTGCTGTTAGGACGCGTGTTGTGCGCGTTATCCTCTTGAAACATTGATTAATGGTGCTCAGGCCGTAAGATGTGGTCGTGTGCCTCTTTATTACATATGCTTGGGACTCGAAAGATGCTCTACCATTGCTCTACGAGACAAACCTTAGTAGATGACTACCAAGCGCCTTTATATGGTTGAATGACGTCAGACAGATGACGAGTGTTAAATTTATAATTTGTCAATCAACCTGAAGACTCCAGCTTTGGATGAGCAGAGAAGCAGGACAAAGTATATCCAGCAGACATTCATCACGAGAAACTAAACTCTGCTTCACAAAACCGTGCAACTGCACATGCTGGTATGACCTGCCCATAAAGAGGCTTCACTCTCCCTGCTGCAGCTGTCCCCAGATGGTATTTGAATTTGATGTATAGGATTCGACTTGTTAGATGCCGGAATTGGATATCAATAGCTCATTTGACAGAGGCTTGAACTGCGGATGTTTGCTTACGGCAAGAGATACGAGCAGCATGTGGTATATATATTTTTGTACAAGGGTATGGAGCTCCACCCAATGATGTGATTTACGTTTACAGGAAGGGCTTGAGGGCCTGGGGAAGAATGGCGGAGACGGCAGCGCCATTAGGAGGCTCGATGGAGGTGAAGTACTGCGGCAACGATGTCATTCAGCCTCCTCAGAGCAGCAGAAAAAGAGTCGCGACTTACATCTCCCCACCAGGGTCCAGCAGCCCACCATGTAGCGCCGATCCAAACACCAGATTGCTGCATGGCGCAAAGAGCACCCTTGACAGCAGAAATGCAGTTGGCGTTGTTTCCAGCGCCGATCTCTCCAAGGAAACCCTTGAGGTTGTTGGCCTTGAGCCATGCTGTGGCATCAGCGATGCGCTCAGCGCCGATGGTGGAGGAGACGCAAGTGCCGGAGGTTCCAGAACCATCAGAGTCGAGGTATTGGTGCATTTCTGCATGCAGAGATTAGTTCTGCGTACGACCTGCCGTATGAGAAGGAGAGACATACGGACGGCAAGGTTGTTGTTGGGGTCAGAGATGGTCTTGAAGGCGGCAGCATTACCGGAGGATGTCCAGGTCCATGCACCGGTCCAAGCTAACGGCCAATTGTAAGTAAAAAAGTACAGAATTTCCGAAATATCGAAGGTCGTACAAGTTCCCTCAACAGTGATGAGCTGGCTGGTGGCGCCAGTAGCACGGATGGAGTTGACTGCAGCTTGCATCTGCACGCAATGATTAGGGCTAGAGCTGCTGAGACTGTTATCTAGATTGACGTACCAAGTTGAAGACAACCGAGGCATCGATGCCATAGGGTTCGTTCATGAGATCGAAGATGACCTTGCTGTTAGATTTCTAGGTGTTGGATTCAGTTAAAAGTTTTAGCATATCATTGATTTTACACTCACGAATTCATTGGCGAGGTTCTTCCAGAATGTGGCGAAGTCAGTGGTGCTAGTGATGATGTTGCCATTGTAGCGCATGTAGTTATGGGCTACGTAGATTGATTAGGAAAATTCAATAAACGGCGTCTAAAAATGAACTCACGCTCAATGATAGCATAGGCGCCCTTGCCGGTGATGTAGTTGACGGTCTATGTTCCGTGTTAGCAAAGGTCTCGCTTAAATGAACTTGACGGAAGCTCACTGTCTTGAGATCGCCGAGGTAGGTGGAATCGAATGCACCAGTGATGCCGTTGGCAGGAGGGCTGAGACGCTCCTGCTGGAAGGGAACACGGAAAGTGTTGAATCCCTGACCAACGAAGTAGTCGATGGACGAAGTCGCAGGCCAAATATAGTCGGTGCCCAAAACACCCTGAAAGAAACATCAGCTTCATATCCTTGGCTTGAACATGGAATGAAGTGCTCACGGGAATTTTAGTTTGGCCGAATTCGGCACCAGATTCGTTGACACCGAAGTATTTGAACTTGGTCAAGGAGCCAGAGCAACCAGCAGCGTTGGTGGAGGTGGATGCGGGAGCGGAGGTAGTCGTAGTGGTAGTGGTGGATTTAGTGGTAGTAGTGGTGGCAGTGGTGCTACTAGCAGTTCCCGTCAAACATTGTGAGTAGTCTGGCGCGTAGCATTAAGTACTGGTAGAAGAATTTAGTTGAAAATATACGTACAATCGTTCAAATAGGTGCAGACTGTTCCCGACTCGCAGGTCGTATCACCGGTGAAGTTGATTCCCTGCGCCGAACGCATAAGTCATGACATAAATAGTGGGGAATGAATGTTGACATACACCGCATTGGCCGTAGATGGCAGTGGCATAAGCCTGGCTGCTGAGTAGGACAGCGAGGGCGGCAAAAGCAGACAGTGAAGACCTCATTTTCAAATTGGATTTGAAGGATATGAACTTTGAGACGATTGCTTAAATATGCTTCCATCCAAGGCCTCCGTCATAAAGCCGACATACATCCAGGCAACTGGAGCCAAGGGTGCTGGACCATCACATGCCATGTCGCTACGCGGAACATAAGGGCAAAGGCAGAATTTTGTCATGTAAGAATGTATGCAACTGCCGAACCCTTGATGTTCTGCAAAGAATTGTGACCGAGAGTGAACGATGATTTGCCTTGGTTTAGCCATGTGTAGGAATGGCTGTTTGTCCGAGCAACGGTTACTACCCATATTCAGGGACAAAATCGTTTATAGCACCAGTGCCACTTGATACTGAGAACCTGTCCGAGATTTATCCACTGACCACTGAAGGAAGTTGACTGCATATGAGTCCATATGTAAGGTTGAAAGCCGAGATCGTTCTCCTATGCAGTCGAATCAGGTGACCTCTCTGAGAAGGAGAAATGCATCCGAAAAGACACTCTGCATACTGATTATTTAACCTTGCAAGGACCTGGGGGCCCGGATCGCAAGTTTGTTAAGTAAGCCAGACGGCGCGGACGAATGTAACTTCCTAAATCTCACAAAAGACTCGCTCTATCCATCAAGTCCTACATATGTCAGAGAATCCAGGCAGTTGTTAAACACAAAATAGATCTACAATAATACAATAGACCACCTGCTGATGAGACAGACCAAGAATATAATCAACGTGAAGAGGTTGATAGCTCGTACTTTCTATATTGCATACAGACACCCTCAACCTAAGTTGATCAACCGAGTTCACCCCCACACTGTCAACGAACATTGGAACCCCCCAATCCCGTGCTGCGTCTCATTGATCCGAGGTTGGACGACCCTTCCCCTCGATCGTCAGATCTAGCGGATGTCATGGGAGGACGTCCACCAAAGAAAGATGACTGAGGTTGAGGTGCTTGAGGTCGCTCCCAATCCCAGAAGGATCTTCTGGTCGGTGGTGCTTGTTGTGCGGGTGCTCGTGGGCGATTGAAAAGGTGATTCAAAGCTCCACCAACCGCAGCCCCTGTCCAAAAACCAGGTCGCCATCCTTGATTTTGATTTGGAGTAGTTTTTGAATAAGGAGGCGGCGGTTGGTACTCTTGATCATCATCCATCCCCCCCGGGAACCATCCTCCTGGCCCTGAAGGTCGATGAGGAGAGCGGGGACGAGGAGTTGCTCTTGGGGTGTCGTTGCGCCGGAAGCATGATAAGAAGAAGCTGTAGACAATAAAGACGAGGACTGCGAGCCAGATGACGGAGAAGATGATTTCAGAAAGGTCGTAGGCTGATTGTTATCCACCTAGTTCAATTCAAAGCCTGGAATGATCGTAAGGGCATACTTACACTTCAATTTGGACAACGGGCTCTCGTCCGTATTTCGAAGGGCCCCCGGTAATTGGACAAGCCGATATTCCAAGGAACAGGAACCTATTATTCAATTGACAATTTTAAGCTCAGTACGATACTGTCATTGTTTATTGCAAAAACGTGCCTTTTAATACATGAGGATCTCCCGGCTTGGACCAGCCTTCGCAGGATACCTCGACACGCCCAAAACGCAGTGATTCAGGCAGGTCCGCTTCACACTGTTCACGTCCTGTCATCAGCAACTATTTCAATGAAAGGCCTTTCTTTACCTTCCAATCTACGTCTGTACCCCAACCTCCTGGCAAGCTCACACATCGAACAACTTCGGGTTGATAGAGCTTGCATGGTGCGCCTTTGCAGATGAGCTGTTGGATGGGAGTCGTACGACGCGCAGCTGTAAGTGAATCTTGATAAAAAGTCAACGACGGGATTTTGGCAAGCTCGACACGGGACATTGTTGACAGCAGTGAAGCTCAGTGGAGTCAAACGTTTACAGATGTATTGGTCCACTTGATATTGCAACACGTTGAGTGCAGTCGGAAACAGCATGCGGCTGACGTGGAACAAACGTGGCCACAGCGATCTGATTCATGAATTCGAACATGATCACGATTCAAATTCAAATATTCACGATCCGCCTTCAGACAGACTTTGTCTGCATTTTTTTTTTTTGCCTCTTTTCTTTATGCAGCAAGCGAACGGCCGATCATATGAAATAAAGCGCAGTGCTACTGTATATGCGATGTAGGCTGAAGAGTGATTGCCTCGCGTCGCTGGTCAAGACTCGAGAAATGACACATGCAAAAGAGGTGATGCAAAGTGTCAAAAAGTACATACTTTTCAAGACTGAAAAGGCGCACGCAATGTTTAGCATAGAGAACTTCAGTCATTCGCGTATAGCGAGTGTTATTTAGTTTGGATGTAAAATATATCATGAAGATGTCGCAGGGCAACCTCCACAAAGACCATGTCCACAGCCCCAGCAACTGGCTACACCTATGCCAGATATCTGCAGAATTAGTGAAATGATACTGACCACCCCTTCTCCAAGTACAAATCCACTGGCTATAACGATGAGCCTGATGTCACTTCTATCTTTCACAACGCGTGTCCTGTAAATATATTCCAAAAGCCCTCCAATGAGACGTGCGATCGAAAATGAGGGTGTATTGAGGAAGCCGATGGCGAAAGCTACGCCAGAAGGGATCCACTGGAAGATCCAATGTCGTTTTCGCCCAGCGATGGTCTTGATCGTTGACAATGTGCCAAAAAATAAGGAAAAGGCGATCATGAATGCCGCACTGTTCTCCGGCAATTTTCCGTCGCCTGAGCAGACCCAGGTTATTTTTGTTATCAGGAAGGTATTGTTAAAACACGCACGGAGGAGACGGGCCAAGCTGAGCCAGACATAAGCGGTGGGCGCCGGGAAAGATGGGCCTGGTATTGTGTACGCTCGGTTGTAAAGTGTGAATGCAGTCGTCGTCACCAAAATAGAGACAGAAGATCCGATGAGTTGACCGTAGAATTGAGACCGAGGTGATGCTTGTAATAGATGTCCCGTCTTCAAGTCTTGCATGAGGTCTCCCGCCCTAGAACATCATGTGAGGTTTTGAGGCAAGGCACGTTAGGGATGTGGACGTACTGTTGAGCACCCGCTTCAGTCACACCACCTGCGATGATGTTCGCAACAATATTTCCAGGTTGAACCCAGGCGAAGACCAACTGCGATATCTTACCCAAACCCGATACTGGGTTAAGATCAGTTTCTCCGAGAGCGCGGACCCTAGGCTTACTGTAAGATGAATCGTGTAGGGCTGATATTTGGCTTACCCAAATATACTCAGCATCCCGCCAAGAACGAAACCAAGAATCGTGGCCCATGGCTTAATACCATCATGGCCAAAAACAGCCCATACAAGGACTGTCCCGACGACAACACTAGACACCAACCCGCCGACGACCCACGTCATTGGTACCAGACGATCCTCAGCCTCTGTTTCGTTAAGGGTATTTTCAGGAGCAGACTGGCCCTTTTTGCATGACGCGAACTCAAGAACGTAGTCGACCAAGACAGGTAGCAAAGAGACGAAACTGTCAGCGCACATAATGCCCAAGGATGTCCAAAGAATCCACCCTCGAGCACCATTCGTCATATCTCCGACTGGCCCAGGTGCCCAGCCTGAAAATTTGGATAGAGGCGACAGTATTGCCCATCCAACGAACATGCCCTGTAATGAAGCATTTGGTATAAGCCTTCCACAGACAACATCTGATCGATGTAACGTACAAGGCTCATGCTCATAGTCGTGGGGAACCCCATGATGATGCCTTTTGTAAGATGTTATAAAAGTATGACAGTATTCGAAGGTCGAAAGGAGCAGACCTTGCCCGACATATGAAAGGCTGGGTGTGAAATACCACAACCACTCCTTCGCGAGGTAGTCGCCAAAGATAGGGATGGTAAAGGTGACTGGGAAGAAGTATGCGAAGAGCTGATATATATGTGAGATACGTGCAATACTGCAGGGCAATATGACTGACCGTAAGAAGCCCAGAAGCACTGAAGCTCCAGGAAAGTGTGCGCCAACCGTCATGTTCAACAGTTTCCCTTTCCTCGTTTTCCAAATCATCTTCAATAAAGCCATGATCTATTGTCGATGGGGTATGTGCGCCCTGAGAGTGAGCTCTCCCATCCTCCTCGGAGTTGACTTGAGTATAACCAACCCTATGACGCACAGTCGTGTCGGGAGGAGGGAGTTTGTGCAAGACAGAGATAAGTTGGGCCGTCGCTGTCCCAGATGGGAACGTAAGCTGCTCTTCAATGATCTAGACAACCATATTTAGTTGTTTAAAAGTAGCAACAATCTCAAGAGTACGAACCACTTGCTTGCGAATCGGAGGTGAGAGGAAAACCCTGCGTGTATATCAGAGTGTTTGCTATATACATTGCCGTTGGTCACACACCCGAAGAACGCTACACCACATGACCAACCAATTGCTGAAAGCCAAGTGAGGTGGATAGGTGGCGTCCCATCACGCTCCTCACTAAGCAAGGTCAATGCTGGAAGTATTCCAACAAATCCGGCAGCAAGTGGCATAGTTCCTGTGGCTACAGCAGTAGTTTGCACGACAATGATCTCCTGGGGTGTTAGAGGAACAGGAAGCATTCGTGAAACAAGGAAGCCGATAAGGGCTGACTGGATGGACATCCTAAGTATAAGAATGAATGTGATTGGGTACTGCAAGGGCACTTGGTAAGACGCACATTGATATCCACCCCGACTGAAGCCCCAGGCTAAGATTTGTGAAGCAGACGAGGCATCCAATGACGAGTCCCAGTAGCAGTGCAGTTGGTGTAAGCTCAGGTGTTGAATTTAGCCCAACACCGAGGTGCTTCCTGTCATAATAGTAGTGAGGTTTAGCGAATTACTTGAAACTTGTTGTGACTTTTACTTTAGCCTGCCAGGGAGAAGCATCAGTCAAAGGTCTTGCGTTACGCAATCAAAAACGAAACAAGTCGACCTGTCAGACTGGAGACGGGACTTTTAGTCGCCTACCACGTGGATTGAGATCGAGAACATGATCGCGCGTTGTTGTGGCTTGTTGTCCAATGGCGTTCGGATTAGATCTGACTCGGGGTTAACACTTTCAATTCACTCATCGATACTAATTTCTCCTCCACCCTCCTTGGCTATCCACGGCTTCATACTACCCGCGGAAACTCATCATGGCACAGAAAATTCGTTCTGGAGATGACGTTCTGCGAATCATCCCAGATCCAGGTGCAGCAGCAGCCATGTACGTACACACTATATCTGAAAATTCGACATGATCTCATGGAAAGATCTGTCAGATTGCCGAAGGAGGGCGAGGAAAATGTCCTCATTACATCTGCTCTGCCGTATTGCAACAATGTACCCCATCTAGGTGAGTTGTGCACAATTAGTGCATGTGACAAATTTTGAGCGATTGAAGGAAATATCATTGGATCCACGCTTAGCGCCGATGTATTCAGTCGGTGAGTTGATCTATACATCCAATACTCCAACCACACAACTAACAACTCTGCAAAAGATACAACCGTGAGTTTCCTAAATCATTTCCTGCCACTAAAACGCTACAATTTGAAGTCCAGGCACAAGGAATAGGACGACATTATACATTTGTGGTACAGATGAGTACGGAACCGCGACAGAGACTCAGGCGCTGAAGGAAGGAGTCACCCCAAGAGAACTTTGCGATAAATACAACGCGCTTCACGAAGAAACATACGCTTGGTTTGACATCGGGTATGTGGGGGACAATTTTTACAATAACCTTTGCTGACGGAGCTTCATGGTTCGCCTAGATTTGATTACTTTGGTCGCACATCTACACCTTTGCATACCGAGTAAGTCTCCCAACGTGTATAAGATCCTTTTCTCATCAATACAAAGAATCTCGCAATCGATCTTCTCGAATCTTGGACAGAATGGCCATCTCATGAAGCAGTCTAAAGAGCAGGTGTACTGTGAAGGGTGCCCCAAGTTCGTTGCACATCTTTTCTTATCTCCAACGGCACTCAAGGTGTTTTTAGATTTTTGGCTGATCGATTCGTTGAGGGCATTTGTCCTCATTGCGGATATGAGGCGAGTACCTGGCCCACTTCCAGCGTTACTATTATTCATTCTTCGATGCAGGATGCTCGTGGCGATCAATGCGATGGTTGCAGCCGAACGCTAGACGCAATCGAACTGATCAAACCTCGCTGTCTTGTTGACAAGACGCACGTCGTTACTACAAAATCATCCGCACACATGTATCTCAGATTAGACGAAATTCAACCACGGACCGAAGAATGGATCAAGCAATCGTGGAAGGCTGGAAAATGGTCGCCTAATGCTGTCATTAACGCGGACGGCGTCATCATTGACCCTCGTCTCAAGGGCGGCCTTATACCCACTCCCCTGACTCGCGATTTGACGTGGGGGGTGCCCATCCCCGCCGAGTTTGAAACCGAGGAGCAAGGGATGAAGGGCAAAGTTCTCTGTAAGCATTGGCCTTATTATGTGACTATCTAACAGCCAACTGACTTCCGCTCAGATGTCTGGGTTTGTCGCATTACTTCCTCTATTTACGCGGTTTTCTGACGTCGAGTAGTTTGATGCTCCTATCGGTTATCCAAGTATCACCGCAAACTATACCCCGGAATGGAGACAATGGTGGTTCAACCCAAAAGATGTCCACCTATACCAATTCATGGGCAAAGACAATGTCTACTTCCATACAGTCTACTGGCCATCCGTCCAACTCGGCGATGGTCGTGATTGGACAAAACTTCACCACCTTTCAACTACAGGCGAGTGTTTCATATGGCTTAAAACGCGCGTTTCTGATACAGGATTACGATTACAGAATATCTGAACTACGAGGGTGGCAAATTCTCAAAAAGTAGAAATCGTGGAGTCTTCGGACCCGCCGCAAAGGAGACTGGAATTCCTGCATCCGTTTGGCGCTACTAACCCTTGTCTAGGATTCTATTTTGCTGCTAAGACTCATACTTCGTCTTCTGTCCCTCAATTACCTGGTCTTCCCTTCGAGCACAACGCGAACCCTAAGAACCCCGCTGCGATTGACACTGACGCTCCTGGATGGACAGTACTTCCTAACGATACCCCCGAGGACAAGGTCGGCGTTACTTCACCTGATCGACGATCTCTATCTTCAGAATCTGTCATTCCCGTGACTGTCGAGGCTTTCTTGCGCACCAACGCGCAGCGCATACATGTAAAGAAATATGGCCGAAGATTTAGGAACCGTCGCATCATTCAATCCAGTAGTTCTTCGCCTCCTGACCATGAATGCATCGACCAACTCGATGAGGACAACGACTCTCGAACCTTTCAAACGCGGCTCCTTCTCCACAATCCAGAACATTGTGGCCCTACCAGAACTGTTGAGAACTTTGCTCAAGAACTTGGCCGACCTACTCTGCGTTTCTTACCCGTCAAAACTCTAGACAATTCGGGCCGTACGAAACCGCGACCGATCCGACTGTGGAAGACTACTAAGTCAGATAAGGGAGTTCCGTTCCGGACCTCGTCGTTCTCTGACCCTCGCGAAGCTAAGGTACTAGGCTCTGAGCCTAAGAAACACCCCCTCAACACCTGGAGCAGCTTTGGAAATTCACCCCACCAGAACATAACCTCAAGCAAACGCTCAAACATGACAGTGAATCGCAAGCACTCATCTCGTTGCGCTCCTCTGGCTTTTGTGCCCATGGTGGAGGCAGAGGCGTCCTATAACAAGAAATTTCTTGTAGCTTCGAAGTTCTGCTCATTTCTACGGCGCTTCACAGAAGGTTTACTGACTCGGACATGTATGTGATAGAACGAAAAGCGACGGTCGTCAAAAATCACAGCTACCGACTCCTGCCCCCCTGACCCTCGTTCCTGCAACTCCAGCACCTATGCACTCGAAGCAAGCCGAACATCCGAGTTCATCTTTTAATATTATATCGTCCCCGTTCACATCAGCATCGCCTAGCACCTTCCCCATCGAAGTGGAACGATCTCTTCCTGCTCTTGGGCCATTGCTTCCGGAGACTACTGCTACCCCTCCTGCCCGAGTCGACGTGTTCAAGCACCTACTGCGCCGGCGCCCATCAACCGAGTGCACTATGACGGCGGGGATCGTTCAGAAGACCCTTTGCTTTATCCGTTGGATGGCCCTACAGAACCTGAATTCCCCCCCTACGTTCCGCCTGCTTTCGACATCAACGCAGCTTTGCTATTGTATACTCAAGCGGCGAACTCGGGAATACCAATCGGTTCGTCGTGACAGATATTGTATGTATACTCTGCATGAGTGGGTTAAGTATATTGAAAACGAGGACTATTATACAGAGGCTTAATATTGTAGTATCGCCTGACGTTCATAAAGTTATTGCTCTTGTTCAACGTTCAGGAGTCGCCGGACCTGGAGTGTGGCTCACTCACGTGTACTCTGTGATTTTTTCTTGTGAATCTACATTTTATTCCCGCTACGTCAGTAGTTGGTTTTAGTTCAACCAGGACCGCAAACAGTTCCTGTCACTTTCAAGTCACTTTTTGGTTGTGAAGTGAATGAAGCATGTGATCGTTACAACGTGACCTCATTGATACCTATGATTTGTTTCACCACGTCCTAACGACTCTCAGACCTGTTGCTCTTGCCATGATTACCTTTGCCTGCGGTCGTCGCCCTTTCGCCTGCAACTTACGCTTCGTGAACAAATTCGGCCCTTTCACCCGTTGCATTATCTGATGTCCTCGGTATTTCTGTGGCACTGAAATCTGGCACCATAAATGTGCCCTTGGTAACCCATCATGGACTTAGTTCATGCACAACGATCTTAAATTTTGCTGTCACACTCTTGGCCACGCCCAATCTTGGATGGTCCTCTTTCTTTCGTGAAAATCTCATGCACCCCCGCAATCGATGCACCTCAATTTAGAAGTTTTTGAGCCTGGTTCGTTTCCTACTACCTTCTGAATAACCATGGCTAACCTGCCCTCTAGTTCAAGGAGATTTTCGAGGTACACCCTCAAGCCATATATTCAGGTCCCAATATATTATCCTACTCCACCATACAAACCGTACAAGATATACTTCCAAATAACAAATCGGTTTATTCATACAGTGTTGGTCACACCTCTGCTCATCAACTGTCTGACATTGAGAGCCTCTTGAGATCTCTTCTCGATTGGAGTAATCCGGCTTTCGTACTTGCGCCATTTGATGAATTGTCTTTAACCGTGTCCATCGAGATCATGGAATACCTCTGTTGGCCACCTATGCCGAGAACCAGAATTTGGGCATGCTCAAGTCATCTAGCCCACATGTTCAAGGCGAGAACGGCCATGTGGTCTGTTAAAAGGCATTTTGAAGTGCCGTCAGAATACAGCACTGACAACGGCCATCCTAGGGTTCTGTTGAGAAGTAGTTGAGGTGCCGTTAGATAAATTTTCAACACTGACCCTCATCCTAGGTAGTATATTTTTGAATTCTCACATGTCAAGAGTGAGGGGATTGCCGATCGTTTTCGAAATTTCCTCCTTGTCTGGTACGACCACCTTCGAGAACGAGAAAATCGCTCCGCTGATTCATTCGGTGGCACGACTCTCATCGCATTCTGTCCTTAGTACGTTCTCAGCCAATAAACAGCTGCTTCACGGACCCACATACTCTAAAAGGCATTCTGTCACTGTAGATGAATCAGTTCAAACCCACGACACAAACAATGCTTGTGCCTATGCCGAGAACCAGAATTTAGGGATGCTCAGGTCGTCTAGCCCACATGTTCAATGGAAGAGTGGCCATGTGTTCGGCTGAAAGGTATTTTGGAAGTGCCCTCAGATTTCAGTACTGACGACGGTCATCCTGTTCTGTTAAGAAGTATTTGAGGTGCCGTCAGATAAATTTTCAACACTAACCCTCATCCTG